>JANZXR010096639.1:0-10144 GCA_027575705.1 Erythroxylum echinodendron
TAACATGCTCACATGAAACACATTATATAACTGAGACATCTCATTAGGCAAAGCTAACTTGTATGCCAAAGGTCCTATCCTCTCAAGGATTTCATAAGGACAAATGTATCTAGGGCTGAACTTGCTCTTTTTACCAAACTTCAACACTCCTCGCCAAGGTGACACTCTCAAAAACACTTTTTCTCCCACATTGAATTCCATATCCCTTATGAGCTAATCTACATAACTTTTCTGTTTATCTTGAGTCGTTTTAATTCGACTTCTGATCAATTTCACCTTATCTAATGTGTCTTGTATCAGTTATGGACCTTCAATCATTCTCAAACCTTCTTCATCCCAATACAGAGGCGATTGACACTTCTTGACATACAATGCCTCATATGGTGCCATCCCAATACTACTATGATAATGATAGTTATATGCAAACTCAATCAATGCTATGTATTGATCCCATACTCCTTGGAACTCCAATACAGATGCTCTGAGCATATCCTCAATAGTCTGGATTGTTCTCTCACTCTGTCCATCTATTTGAGGATGAAATGTAGTACTGAAGTGCGACTTTATACCCAAAGCTGACTGTAAACTCTTCCAGAATCTCGAAGTAAATCTAGGATCCTTGTTCGATATAATGGACATTGGAATCCTATACAACCTAACCATTTCATTCACATATCTCCGAGCTAATTGGTCTAGTAAGCTATTCTCCCTCAATGGTAAGAAATGGGCTGACTTAGTTAATCAGTCCACTACAACCCATATCCTCAGAGTCTTAGGTAAACCCATAATAAAATCTATAGTGATTCGTTCTCATTTTGACTCCGAAATAGGCAACGAATATAGCTTCCTAACTAGAGTCTGATGTTCAGCCTTAACCTGCTGGCATGTTATACATTTAGAAACAAAATTCGCTACTTTCTTTTTCATTCCAGGCTACCAGAAATGTTGTTTCAGTGTGTTATACATCTTGGTGGTACCAGGATGCATAACATAAATGGATATATGAGCTTCCTCTAAGATTTCCTTCCTTAGATCATCCACATTAGGCACACATAATCTTTGTTTTAACCATAATGTTTCATCCCTTAATTCAAATTCAGACTCTAGATTCATCTTAACTTTCTCCATCAGTTTCACCATGTCAGGGTCCTTGCTCTGAACCCTTCTTATTCTATCATGTAAAATTGGCCTTATTTTCAATGTGGCTATTAATGCCTCATTATGCTCAAGATTTAACTCCGCATTCAAACTCTCAATTGAATTAAGTTTGGTAACCTCGATAATTGAATCTGAGCTACACTGGTATTCAAATTTTGCTCAAAGAATCAGCCACCACATTGGGTTTTCCCGGATGATATTCAATTGTATAATCATAATCTTTCACCAACTCTACCCAACTCCTCTATCTCATGTTCAGTTCTTTCTAACTTAACAGATACCTCAAACTCTTATAATCAGTGTATATCTGGAATGTCTCTCCATATAAATAATATCTCCATATCTTTAGAGAAAAAACAACTACGGTTAGCTCTAAATCATATACTGGATAGTTAATCTCGTGAGACCTTAGATGCATAGGCTATCATCTTGTCATTCTGCATCAATACACGTCCCAATCTTTAATGCGAAGCATCACTATATACTACATATCCTCCAGTTCCCGATGTTATAGCAAACACCGGTGCAGTAATCAATCGATGTTTCAACTCCTCAAAAATCTTCTGACAATCATCATTCCATCTGAATGCTACATACCCGAACAGCATTACTAAAAACTTGAAATGCCCATACCTGCTCCTGAATACACTCTTCGGTACATCAGCCCCTGCTATCTTCAACTGATAGTACCTAGATCTCAAATCTAACTTGATAAACACCTGAGCTATTGCAATTGATCAAATAAGTAATCGATTCTACGCAACGAGTACTTGTTCTATACTATGACTCGATTCAGATGCCTATAATCGATGTACAATCTCAGGGTTCCATCTTTCTTCTTTATAAATAAAACTGGAGCTCCCTAAGATGAAACACTGGGTCTAATAAAACCTTTTTCTAGCAACTCCTGTAGTTGAGCCTTTAACTTCTTTAGTTCCATAGGTGCCATCCTATATGAAGGTATAGATATAGAAGCAGCACCTGGAACTAAGCCAATTGTGAACTCTGTTTCCCGATCTAGAGGTAAACCAGACAATTTAGCGGGAAACACATCCAAGAATTTCCTAACAATAGGAATGTCCTGTATGTTCTGCTCAGCTCTAGTATCAATAATGTCGGCTAGATAAGCCTAACATCCACCTTGCATCAACCTCAAGGCACTCATAAATGAGATCAGACTGGATGGCATTGCTTGACTAATACCTCTGAAAATTGCTTTGGTCTGATTAGGAGATTCCAATACCACCTCCTTAATGAAGCAGTTCATGATAGCCCTATAAGCAGCAAGTTAATCCATGCCTAGAATGACATCTATCTCCCTTAACTGTAATATAATCAAGTATGCTTCCAATTCTGCCTAATCAACTCTAATCAAACACCTCTTGCAGACTTCCCCAATCACGGTGGTATTACCTATTAGTCTACTCACCTCCAATTCATGTTTCAATTGCTCTCTATCACAATGCAACTTACATGCCAGATGCGATGCAATAAATGAATGTGTAAATCTAGGATCTAGCAATGGAAATGCTTCATAATCAAAGATAAACAATGCACTTGCAATGACATCTGAAGAGTCCTGAGCCTCCTGTCTGGTCATAGCATATCCTCGGGCTTGAGACTGGGGTCTATTGCTCAGAACCTTAGTCCTAACAGAAGGACTTCCAGAATTCACTCTACCTCTGCCTCAGCCTCTCTTTCCATCCCACTAACCCAACTCAGCTGAACAGTAGTCTCACTTACTGATCCTGCTCTCATACCAATCTGGGCTCTAATTGTAGTAGGACAATCCTTAACCTGATGATCAAATGAGTCGCATCTAAGGCAAGCTCCAGACAATCTCTAGCACTCACCACTGAGTTTCTTCCCACAGTGCTCACAATTAAGTATCTGACCCGACACTGCACCTCTTCTACTTCCAGACTGTACAAAACTATCCCTCTATCTGAACCCTGACTGTCTTGATCCAGCCGGTGGTCGAAATGGTATATTATGACACTTACTGACTTTCTGCTAGAACTGCCCTGAAAATCACTGGGCATCTTTTGTCTAGACTCTGATCTCTGCTCAGACTGACTGTCCCTCAATAATTGCTCTATTCCGATTGAGGTTGCTCTGAGCTCAATGAAACTGCTCAAGTTAGTAAGAGCTAGGCTTATTCGAATCTCCATGTTCAACCCATCTTTAGATCTACTACACTTGTCTTCCTCAATAGGAATCAAGGCAGTTGCACAACTCATCAGTTCATTAAATCTAATCTCATAATTTACTACTGACATTCTGCCTTATTTCAGATTCATAAATTCCTTCATCTTTCTGTTTAGGTAGATTTTGGGCTTGTAATTTTCCCTGAAGGCCTCAGAAAGTCTCCCTAATTTAGATTGCAAGGCTTGGTGGTACTGCCTGGAGCAGTCTTCCACCATTACTATGTTGAACCTTGCAGTAGTGAGACTACATAATCAAATCTCTCATCGGCCTCATAGTTCATCTGATCAAATACTCGCTTAGTCCTCTCTAATCATCCCTCGGCCTCTGCAGGGTCTGTACTTCCGTAGCAGTCCACAGCCCCCTACTTTCATAGCCTATCATACCTCCTCTCCCTTCTTTCGAGAACTCTTGGAGGCATTCCCTTAAGTTGAGGCACAGAAGACTCTCTAATGGCTCTTGTCGATCCTAAGTCAGCTAAGTGTCCTTCCTGATCACCTATGTTGGATGACCTATCATAAACCATAACTCCAATTATCATTCGTATTTCTCACTATACTTCATGTTTAACATTTCTATAAGTCCTTATGGATGGTAACTATGCTCTAATACCAAAATGTAACACCCCACTAACGTAAATTATATACCGGAACTGTAACATCCCGTTACCTTTGAGAGGTTATAATAGTAAATATGAGTGATTAATGAGAGCTTAGAAATGTATTTTTCATGCTCATGCATAATATGGCATACAAATACACGTGAATAGTGAAGGTTTTGCACATGAAAATAATTATACATGAATTCATGAATGATTCTGGGTATATTTAGACTGAGTTGTGATTTTTGGAAAAATTGTGAATTCGGAATTTTTTTTAAATTTTATTGACTAGTCGAATTATTATATTTGTGAATTTTGGTGAATTTATGATCTATTTTGGAATTTATAGAGTACTATGGAAAAGAGGAAAAATAAGAGAAGAAATTAAATGAAGATTTGGAGATAGTTGGATTGTAAAGATGAGAGTTAAAAGGAGTTAGTTTCAAAATAAACTAAGTTAGAACTTGGACCTTAGGAAAAGTGACAAGTGTAAAGTTGGCTTTATTATTTGTCAAAAGTAAGTTTGAGTAATCTGAGAGTTAAAAAGGGATTTGTTCTTTTCCTAAGTTCTTTCCTTGTTATCATCTACGCCGAATTTCTTCCCATACACAGAGTTTTCCATCAAACTCCTTCCGAGAGTTAACTTTGATTTTTCATATCCCTCACCACTTCCTCTACTATTAAGTGTTTCTTCTGCATTAAGAAAAACTAGAAGTTGGTTAGTGTTCACAGGGGTTTATGAAATTTTATACAGAGTCAGGGCTTGAAGATAGTTGAAGCTTTTGGAGTCTTCAACAAGTAAGTAGTGAATAAAATTGTTAAAGTTGTGGATTTTTGAAATAAAGTTAATGAATTTATAGTCAGTGCATGATTATAGAATTTCGTATATTTATATTCTTAAACACTGTGTTAAGGGGAAGAAAATTGGGGATATGGTGATGTTTAGGTTTTGATGGATTATTAGTGACCAGGTATTGTGTAAATGATTCTTGGAGTTGAAGTAACAATGAAATGATGTATAGGATTAGTGTAGAAAGTTGGATATGGAAAGGTGATATGCTCTGTTTTTTCACTAAGCATGTGTGAATATATAGGTTTTTGTACGAGAGTTGATGGAGACTAAGAGATGTTCAAGAAAAAGGTTTTTGAGTTGAGGAGTATAGATAGTATCATCTTAGGTTGACTTTCTGCTTAGTCTACTTTCTGCTTCGTCTACTTTCTGCTTCGTCCACTTTCTACTTAGTCTTGTTTCTGCTTAGTCTACTTTCTGCTTCGTCTACTTTCTACTTCATCTACTTTCTGCTTAGTCTACTTTCTACTTAGTCTACTTTCTGCTTAGTCTATTTTCTGCTACGTCTACTTTCTGCTTCGTCTACTTTCTGCTTCGTCTACTTTCTGCTTAGTCTACTTTCTGCTTAGTCTTTTTTCTGCCTGTCTACTTTCTGCTTAGTCTACTTTTTGCTTCGTCTATTTTCTGCTTAGTCTACTTTCTGCTTAGTCTACTTTCTGCTTCTTCTACTTTTTACTTAGTCTACATTCTGCTTCGTCTAATTTTTATTTCGTCTACTTTCTTCTTATATGACTGAAACTTCTTCTTCTGTACACTATTGTCTAATGCTATCGTCTAGTATGTTTTGACCCTTTAGACAATAGAATTTGTTTTCAAGTCTTTACAAAATTGGTAGATTTCGAAATCCTCTTTGAAATCGTCCTAAGATTATGTTAAGCTGACATCTGTAGAGAGAGTTATGCCAATTTTCCTAAGATAGGTTCTGTATGATTGACCAACACTTTCCTAGAAGATGGTATAACCAAATTATATCAATTGCACTCTCTGATTTAATGTGAACAATAGACCCGAAAGAGTGTTATGGAAAAATCTGAAATTAAACCAATGGAAAATGAATTGTGATTTAAATGGTTTTAGTGAGATATAAACCTAAGTATGAATTATACTTAGATGAGTTTTGATATGAGAGAGATTTTTGTGGAGAAATGGATGGAAGGATACCTGGGATTGTCACGAACATGCATTATACATAATTAATTTCCTACATGGGCATTATTGAACAATTATACTTATGCATATTGTGATATATGTGTATGTTTTGCATAATATAGAGGAACGAATTGAGCACCATCCTCCAGACATTTCCAAGATTTCGAGGCAATAGCTTCTGGAGAAAACGGTGAGTAATCTAGACGGTCTCACTTAATTACTTGTTTGTTTAAATTCTATTTTGAAATGATTGAATGAATGTGACTTGATTGTTGATTTCGGAAAATGAAGGTCCAATGACTGTGATATTGATTGAGATATTGAAGTGCTGCTTATATGTGAACGTGCAAAACTATATGCTTCATAATATGATTGATTGTGATAGATGCATTCCATACATGAATGTACAATCAAATAATGGCAGTTGTGACCAGAGTAACCATCGATCAGAGCTTAAAGCTCAAAAGTGTGAAAGGAGCCTCAAGCTCAGATCGTGATTAAGAGCCTAAGGCTCACTATGTAAAATGAGCCTTATATCCTCATCAGATAAGGGACAGTTATCAATGAGCTTGGTATCCAAAATGGATACGAGATAGTTTAGGCACTCGATCGCAACAACGTAATAATTAGAAAAGTGTCTCATGAGCATTTCATATGCATCTGTTTAAGTATGTTTGATTGATTGAAATGCAAAATTGCTTATGCTTAAGCCAAAATGCGATACTGATGTAAAGTACAACTGTGTGAAATATGTGTTATGTGAACTATTGTGTTGCATGAATTGAGTGAACCATCGATGATGGTTACCTTATTGAGTTCGCAAAACTCACCAAAATTGCAACATTATCTTTTCAGGACCGAGAGACGAATCTAGTTACCAAGAGGCTCTATCATCCGTGTAGATTATGATTTGGCAAGAGAAATCATGGCTCAAAAGTTGGTCAACTGGGATTCTTCGACATATTAGATAGAATTTGTATATTTTCCTCTTTGATATAGTAATTTTGTGCTAGGTTTTGATGATGTACATGTAGTAAGTGTTGAAAGATACAATGTAGACTTTCGGTTTTGCGAAATAAAATGAGGAAAAAGTTAGTTTTAAAATATTGTGATTTTCTTATGATGCTTTATAAGTGAGTAATGATATGATGCCTTATGAAGTGAATGTAGCGATCGAACATAGCTCACCCTTATCGTAGGATATATACCAGAATGACCTCTGGGCATCTCGATGTGTACCCTGCAGTAAGGGGCACTATAGGAACATCCTGTGGACATTTCAGTATATAATCTATAATAATGGCATGTTAGAGCAAACACATATCCAAATTAATCATGGCATCAACTATTATACAGAAAAGTCACTAAATTTTAAAACCAACTGCATTCGTCATTTCATTTCATAAAAAACCAAACTTACATTGTAGCTTTACAAAACCATTCAAATATATACAATGTCAAATCCCTATACATAACACACTGTTTGACAGAGGAATTGCACATAAACTACTAACTAATCTTTCAGTCTCAGCTGACCAAACTTTGAACCATTTCTTGACAAAAGTATAAGAATTAGTCTTCTTGTAGAGTCTATTTATCTCTAATGTCCTCTCTCAGACTTGAAATATCAATGTTACAATTTTGGTGAGTTTTGTGAACTTAATGATGTAACCATCCTCGATGGTTCACCCAATTTATACCACATATCAAATCATATAAACACTTAATTTACAACTTTCCATTTAACAATTTGCATCATATATCATAGAATGTACATGTCCCAATCTCATTTAAGTACATATTCACATTACAATTAATAAGTCAATTACACTTAATAAGTGTATATGCAATGTTCATGTGACCCACTTTCAGTTATTACATTGTTGTGATTGAGTGCCTAAACTATCTTGCATTTATTGTGGATACTGGATTCATTGATACTGTCCCTTACCTATTGCGGATACAGGGCTCATTGTATATACCAAGCCTTTGGCTCTATACCAGATTTCAGAGCTTTAAGCTCATTTTCAGTGGCTACTCATGTCACAACTATCATTATCTGATCATGCATTCAAGTATGAAATGCATCTCATTCATATTCAATAAATTATATTTTCAATCATTCCCGTTTTCAATCTCATTCCCATTCAATCACATTTTAAGTCCCATATACATATATCATTGGGCCTTAGTCTAGCATTAAAAAAAATGCTGAATAAGACATATTTCACCAAATTCACATTCAAGGAACACTTCAATATCACATTCATCAATCAGAATCTTCGGACCTTCATGTTCGAAATCAGTACAAATAGTTCATTCCTTATTCAGTACAAAATCTATAGCAAACAAATATTAAGTAAGACCATCTAGGTTACTCACAAATCTCTCCAGAAAGCTATTGCCTTAAAGCCCCAGCAATTTCTGGATGATGGTGCTCTAAATGCTCCTCTATATCATACAAAACACATTTACACTTATCACAATTTTGCACAATGGTATAAGCATTCATTTATGCACTTCTATGTCTATAAAATATGTCCAATGCATATTCAATGACAATTCGGGGTATTTTTATATCTTTCATAGCACATGATCATTCATAGTTCAAAACTCATATAACTTAATTTGTACTTAGGGTTTGCACCTCAATAAAATAGTTGGAGTCTAATATCATAACTCCATTGATCATTTCAGATTTTTTCTGAAAACAAACTTTCGAGTCAACCTTTCATGAGTATTTAGACTAGGTAAATGGAGTAATTTGGCAACTCTTCCTTCTAGAAATATGTTCCCAATTGTCTTAAGTTTCTAATGACACTAAGATCATACAATTGGATTCATTATTCTATGAGTTATGTTCACAATACTACAGACTGAGTACATTTGAACTTCTAGCAAGTGCAAGATCATGCTTTCAAATTGTACAACTCATATCTCTCAATTTGAATATAAAAAAAATACAAAATTTATACCAATTGAACTATAAGAGAATAAGCTACAACTTTTGTGAAGACACCTTTGTCTAATTTAGCCTACATCAATATGGTTTATTCGATAACATTAGGACATGATTTCTTTCCCTCGGAGTGCTACAACCTAAGCCAAGACTTACTTTCATGCCAAATTTCGAAATTCTTAGAGACAGAATTAAAATTAGACTTCTTTAAAAAAATTTAGCCATATGTCTCTACTTTAATTGAATTAAGAATCAACTTATTTGAAAATCTACAAATCAAGATATAATCAAAATACCGAAGCATGATTAATGAAAATTCTCCAGTTCATAACATTTCAGCACATTGCCTCTTTTTCATCCTAAATCCATTAATCAAACATGTCATTATCAAATTTCTATCATGTACAATTGATGAACCCTTCATTTTTACTTTAGTTTTAGTTCAGTAACATCAATACATAGTTCAACAATTCATGATTGTTCATAAACTCCAAAACAGTACCTATTCCATATTTTTCCATATCACATGTTCAGCATTTTTTTCCAGATTTTCTTAAGCAAATTTCATATCATATTTGTATGACCATTATGACCTAGACAATTAGGTATTTAGACAACCCCTTCTCCTAATCAAATGTTTCATAATGTCTTAAGTGCCTAATGACATCAATTTCATGCATTTTGGTTCAATATCATGCAAGTTATAAACAAAAAGCTACAGAGTGTTTTCATACCTTGACAGAACACAATTCTCAACTTCAATCCAAATTTCAAGACTCTTAAGGATAGATTACAAATTCGATTCCTTATGAAAAATGTATCCCTAAGTCTCAATTTTAATCTAAATAAAAAATCATTCAATTTGGATATTCACAGATCAAGTTATAGCCAAAATACAGATGTTTGTTCAGTAAAATACTCTATATAAAATATTCCAACACACTTTAATCATTAACATCTTATGTAATTCATCTTAATTCATCATCATCAATTCTCTATCATAACATGATATAAACACTAATAATTTACTTACATGATTAACTCCAATTCCAACTCAAAAGATCAAGCTAATAATGTAACACCCCACTCCCGCCGGACCCGAACCCAATATCGACAGTGATATCCGAATCCGTGACCCGCGAGGATGGCGTGTCACATCACTTCACTAAACAAAAGTCGGTATAAATTTTTTTTTGAATACTCTTATCAATGATCATTACTT
>JANZXR010096660.1:0-7500 GCA_027575705.1 Erythroxylum echinodendron
TCAAAAATTAACCGACGGAATATTACCCTTCCGTCGGTGTCTTTACCGATCGAAAAGATTGTCCGTCGGTATATTAATCGAACATGTACCGACGGACGTCATTGTCATCAGTAAATTGAAGCTAGTTACTGACTGATAGTTATACCGTCGGTAAATGACGAAGCAATTAAATTGAGGGAACGATTCCTGCATTTTTTCCCATCACCGAGACCTTTTTCGTCGCTATTTTCTGTCGGAGATTTTGTGCTAAATTTTTTCCTACAATATTGCTGACGAAGAGATTGTCCGTCGGTAAAATTTTCTATTCTCCGACGGATTATGGACGTTCCTTCTGTAATCCGCGACAGAACTTTTGTCGTCGGTAATATTCTGACGCTAATTCGCTATTTTCTTATAGTGAATTCATGATGGAAAATTTTGAGCATCCAATGGTGAACAGTAAAATCGGTAGTGAACAGTGACGCCGGCCAGGAGAGCAGTTGCCAATCGACAGTAACTCTTGTACAATAGCTTGGAAGAAACGCATGCCAGGTGTAGTCACAAAACGCAGCATTAAAGATAGCCATACAAACTTTTTACGTGAACAGTGTATGTAGGAGACATGCAACAACCGTAGAACATCATAGTTGTGCATGCATGGGTCCATGTGAACAGGACCATGCATGCAATGCAGAAAGATGAACAGTATTTTTAACTCCAGTGGTGTGCCTGCAAGATGAACAAACATGTTAGAAAACAAAGTGATCTTCAACTCCCAGAGGAAGACAGAGACGCACGGCCCTCAGAAGTGCAGCCGACTAGCCTCCGGCATCAACTGAAATCATTTTCCCGTCCACCGTCCAACAGGGAACCCCCCAGTCCAGCAACCTTCTGCACCATTGGGAGCAGTTGGAGTAAACAGAGGATCCCATATCCCTCTACCATCTGCTGAGATGGGAACCACCAATCAAACACAATCCCAAGAGCTCAGTAAAATCCTTTTACAGAATGACAGGCAACGATGTTCACAACAGAACCCCACCATGATAAGCTATCCCTCAAAAGGTAAACATTATTTGGTTTGAATGTAACTGATGGTTAGCAGTGTGCTCGACAGGGTTAAGCTCACTTCCCCACTTCCTTCTGCGGTGTTCGTGGCCACTGACCCATAAAAGATCTGCCATGCGGACCAACCGATGAACAGCGATCATGATGCTCAAAATATCACTGTATCTGCTAGTATCATTTGTCCACCCGAATTTCGATTTCCACCATTTTTAGTATAATGTTTGATATTGCTCTTCAATAATGAATTCCATGTTCTAATACCTGCTGATCGTCTGATTGAAGCAACAATATAACTACACAGAATTCAGACAACAGGGTTAATTAAAAGGTTATCAAGTCCGCAGGGTATAGCCGACACAGAATCTGGTAAACCTGCACTTTTATTTTAGCAACTATATTCGGGATTGTGAGGAAACTGAATCTAGAGCAGTGGCATTACGTGTTTTCCAGACGTGGTATACAGTGCACATAAAAGCTAGTTTTGCCGCCTTGCAGTGTAGCCTTGCTCCATTGTGTTTTTTCTTAATCCATTTGATTGCACTGGACAATGTAGTCATGAGTCGGTTCATGTTTAGCCACGCCTGGATGTTTTTCCAGATTTCACTTGTAAAAGAGCATTAGAAGTAGAGATGGTTTACCGACTCCTCTTGAGAATTACAGAGATTGCATGTTCGATCTATGTCTAAGAAAGAACAGATTATCCTTTGTGGGAAGCCGGTTCTGTAAGCCAAGCCATGCAATGAAAGAATATTTTGGTGGAATATATCCTTTCCAGATAAATGACATCCATGCTTGTTTAGGAAGATGGGGTCGCAATAGTTCATAAACCTTTTGTGCAGAAAACACTCCATTACTGGAAAGAGATTGAATCTTTATCTCCACTTCTCGGCGACCACCTAGTTTGACCATAAGTACATCTCGAATGTATCCTACTTTTTTCATCAGGGCTGAATCTCTACTATGTGGTGTCCAATCCCAAATATTGGACCCTTTGAGGTATACCTCATGTATCCACCGAATCCAAAGAGAGTCTGCTTTAGTGTGAATGTTCCACAGTACTTTTGACAATAGAGCCAAGTTACAGAGTTTGCAATTTTTTAAGCCTAATCCCCCCTCCTCTTTTGGTAGGCTGATTTGGTCCCAAGCCACACGAAAGTGTTTTCCACCCCAAAGGAATAGTCTACAAATGGATGTTATTCTGTTTATTATTGTGGTGGGTATTGGGAATGCTTGTAACCAGAAGGACAACACGCCTTGTATGACAGAATTAATCAGTTCAACATGCCCAGCATAGGATAATGTCTTCCCATTCCAGTCATTAATATAATTTTCAACTGAATCTAGTAGTACCGAGAACTGAGCGACCGATACTTTTAGAGTGGCAAGAGGAATACCTAGTTATCGCACCGGAAACTCGCCTTGGGGGAAGGATATTAACTGTAAGATGTCTACTTTTTCCAAGCCATGAACTCCCGCTAAAAAGATATTGGATTTTGAAGGATGAATTTTCAACCCAGCTACCGCAGTTAATTCATGTAAAGCATTTAACAAGATCTGTATAGAGCTCTTATCACCCCTTGAGAATAAGATCAGATCATCTGTGAAGGCAAAAGTGGGTGATACCCAATTTTTGGCATTTTGGGTGAAAGTGAAATAAGGAATCAGTGGATTTGATAGCCAGCAGCCGTGATAAGTACTCTAGGCAAAGTGGGAACAGGATTGGCGACATAGGATCTCCTTTCCTGAGACCTCGTTTACCGATAAACATACCATGCAAAGATCCATTTATGGAGATAGAATAAGAAACTGTCGTTACGCAAACCATAACCCATCGAATAAATATCATGGGAAATTTCAACTCACTCATCATAGCTTCTAAAAAGTCCCAAGAGACTGTGTCATAGGCTTTTGTAATGTCTATTTTTTACATACATCGTGGTGATATCCTTTTCCGAGTATATCCTCTAACTAATTCCTGTGCCAGGAAAATGTTATCTAACATGTTGCGTCCAGGTATAAAAGCGGCTTGGGCAGGACCAATAATTTTTTGCACTACTGGGGACATTCTGTCAGCCAGAATTTTAGTCACCACCTTGTAAACCACATTCAGACAAGCTATTGGCCGAAATTCTGAAACCCGTAAATCAGATTGCTTCTTTGGAATGAGGGCAAGGACTGAATGATTTAACTGTTTAAGAAGCTGACCCTCCTAAAAGAATTCAGTTACTGTAGAAATTATGTCAGAGCCAACAACATTCCAGTTTTTTTTAAAGAAGGATGAAGAATAGCCACTTGGTCCTGAGGCCTTTTCATCACCGATATCAAACATAGCCCTTTTAATCTCTTCAGCCCTGACAGGTGCAATCAACATATTTTGCATAGATTCATCAAGCATGCAACCCCTCTAAATTATTGTACGATCAATATCCCTTACCTGTGTGGAAGTACCGAGAAGCTCTTGGAAATGGGAAACAATACATGCTGCAACCTCATGTAAAGACTCTGTCCTGCCGCCATCATGTTTAATGATATAAGAGATTGCATTTTGTTTGTTCGTCTTTCTTACTACGGAGTGAAAGTACTTGGTACTTTTATCTGCGTCGACTAAATGACGACACTTAGCTTTTTGTTGGAAAAATCTTCGTTCTGCATCCATCAAAATATTCTGCATGTTGCCTTTTATGTGCCACTGCATATTGTAGTTCTGTATTGGTTGGATTAGTCAGGGACGCTTGATATGCCGATTGAAAGTCGTCAGACGCCTTCTTGGCGCTATTAGATATGTGCCCATATGCTTCAATATTCAGCTATTTTAAAGGAGATTTCAGGAGTTTCAATTTTCGACAGAGAACATATTGGGCAGTACCATATACATCTTGTCTCCAATTTTGAGAGAGAATATCTTGAAATTTTGGGTGCTGGAGCCACATATTGAAAAACTTGAAGGGTTTGTTCCCGCTGGCTTCTTGATGCATCAAGTTCACTATAATGGGGCAATGATCTGAATCTATCGTCATAGGCAGAACATGTGCAGAACAGTCATAACCGAGAGTGCTCTAAGTTGGGTTGAGTAAAACTCGGTCTAATATTGCCCAAAGAGATTTTTTATGCCATGTATAGAATGCCAAGAGGTCTTTTAACAGATAAGCAGTGGGAGGTTTACAACCTATCCTTTCATTAGCCAAACATACGCAGTTAAAATCTCCCAGGATAAGCCAAGGTATCAACTTCGGTGGTTTAAGACTGTTTAAATGTTGCCATAATTCGTGCCTCTTAGTGACACTGTAAAGACCATAGACACATGAAAGCATGAAGGTACGTTGGGTGGTGCAGCAATAGATGCGGCAGTGAAGTAGTTGTTCTCCTCTGTCCATAATTTGACAGTGAAAGAAGTTGGGGTCCCAGAGTAAACACATCCGTCCCCATGCAATGTTATCAAAATTGTGAGTGTAATCCCATCCTGCAAATCGGTTCGTGGTCATCATTTCGAGGTTAGCTATAGAAAGCTTTGTTTCCAAAAGACAAGCTAATTTACAGCCATATTGTCTAATAAATTGGACTACATGGTTTTGCTTCGAGGTCTGATTGAGACCTTGAATATTCCAACTGAGCATCTTCATTTAATTCTAGAGGAGGATTGCCCGCCTCCTTTAGGTTGTACTGGTTCCACAGCCTGTTTGTTAAAAGAACTATTTGGCCTCCCATTACCAAGTTTACTAGACAGAAGTCCTCCATCATCTCTGTTTATCATGTCAATATTGGTGTATCTCCCTGTATTATTCCATCTCAGATGAGTCCCTTCTTTGGTACTTCGAGAAGGGATGGCTATTGCCTTGCCTTTATTGGCAGGCCTAGAATGTTTAACTTGTTGCCATTCATTGTCCCTAGCCTGCTTACCCTCCCGACGAATAGGTTGAACAGTAGACGTATTTGTTGGTTCTTCCGTGACAGTAAGTTCTTCGGTTACTTCTTCTTCTGCTAAGGTCAAATTCTGATCAATATTGGTACGACTATCCTTGTCCCCCTTCTAACAAGAGACTTCCCCAACTGTTACTTGAAGGGTCGGATTATGATCCTCTGTACCCCCTGAAGTGACACCAGTATTTTGATTATCTACCTTCTTGCTCCCTTTTGGTGGGACCTTAAGATGCTTTACAATATTAGATGCTTTATTACCCTTGGAACCTTGGAGAGTTTTGGAAGGTTCACCTTCAGTGAGAGTCCCCTGAGAGTGAAGCACCTCATCTCCATTATTCTCTACTTGGATCATATTATTATTGCCCTTCTTGGCTACAGCAGTTTGCGTTCTCTGAGCCAGTTCATTAGTACCCGTAGGTGTTGTCACTGAAGTTGTCCCTAAATCTGTGGAGTACTGATCTGCATTTTGCATGGGTACTCCATCGCTAGCCTTGAGGCAATCTACCTCATTCACATTTTTAGTGTCCTTCTTGGTAGGTTTCGTATTCTGACATACTTCCTTACACTCAAAAGGATTGTGACTAAATGTCTTACAGGCGTAACAGTAGCTGGGATAGGTTTCAAAGATTACCAGTTGAGTGTAGCGAGAACCTCCAGGCATGTTAACTGGAAATTTGGTTGTAGGGGGCTTGGAAACATTAATCTCAACTAACATTCTCGCAAACCAAGTCGAGTACCGGCTTTGGTGATGCCATCTGTACAAATTGGGGTACCAACCCTAGAAGCTAATTTAAATAAACCACTTTCAGTCTATAGTTCTAAGGGAACATTTGGGAATTGAATCCAAATAGGGACCTCCAGGAATTCGTCACAGTTGAAAGCAAATTCACTAGGGAGTTTTTTGAGCAATAAAGTTTTACCAAACAGCATGTATGGGCCGCCTGCAAGGACTCCAGTGCAGTCATCTTCAATTTCAAATTGAAAGATAACCTATCCTCTATTATGTGGTAGAATCTTGCACCTTACACCCCAATTCGCTACCAAACCTTCCAAAGCTTTCATCCCAGGGAATTTACCTGTAAAACATCCCACCAAGCAGAATCCCCATTTGTCTTCTACTCTGACCGTATCTTCCTCTGCCATAGTAACTTCCTCTTCAACTTTAATCAGTCACAATTTGATCCCTTTCTTCAGGTCTCGGTTGTCACTAAAAAGACTAGCAAAAGAAGGTTTTTGTGGGGTATCCAAAGTAGGAGCTCCATTGAGCTTAGTTTTCTTAGTGCCAGAGGTTGTGGGGGCTGAACATGTATCCTTTGACTTTTGGCCACTCTCCCCAGAAATTTCTTCACTGGTCGAAGTACTGCCTTCCATCTCTAACTCACTGCCTTCTTCTTCAGATTCAGATTGCTCCCCATCAGGAGTGGAGTATGCAGTTCTACCCCCTTTAGAGTTCCCATTCCCCTGCGGACGGTTCTGATCAGACTTCCCCAGGTGAGAATTGTCTTCGTCGAATGAGGAGTCCGGAGTGGCTGTTCTCTAGAGACCCAGTACATACTCCCTGGTGATATCTCGCCCTTTGTGAGGAGTCTTTGACCTTTTACCCATGTCGCTGGGCCGGAGCACACTAAGCAATGTCCAGACCCTGCAGAATGTAAAGCATACGTTGGAGGTCACCTGTAGAAAATACACAGCCTACACGGAAACCAGCAACCACAGTCGCTCCCAAAAACTCTGAGACCCTTCTCAGACCCAAATCGTAAACAATAGAGCCCAGCCTCCCCACTCGCACGACACTGGCGTCAGGTCGTAGTGTACCTGCAGAGAAAATCGCAGCCAAAGGCAACCAGAAGTGACAAAATATGTCTCACCAAAGTTCAAGAATGATTCGACCCACAAATAAACCTTAACCCACGTTGCTCAGAGCGACTGAGTTTGGTTCATTCGAAACTTAGTCGAACAAAGAAGCTCGGACAACCCAGATGTGCGTCTCTAGATCTACCAAAATTTCAGATAAATAAACGGTGTCACCTGAAAGCATGCCCCCATGTGAGTAACCGGCTAAGAAAGACCAGATCCACGGGGTATTGGCCTAAGAACACCTACAGAAGTCACAATATACACAGGAAAAGTCGGGATCTACAATCGCAAAACACTAGGGGAACAGTGCGTAGACGACGCACCGCCCTTGCAGTGGGAGATCTTTGGAAAACCCAATAGAGTATTCCAGTAATGTAACAAAACACCGATCAAAGTCACCAAATAAGAAAGAAAGGACAGATCTGAAGGTATGCGAGGGCAAGGAGATAGTCGGGAGAAAATCGCCTTGCCTTGAGAGACACTCAAAACGCACCACTGATAGCTCTTTCTTGATACTGATAGCTCTTTCTTGATTCTATGGGTGGTGGTGCATGTCCGTTCTTAGTTGGTGGAGCGATTTGTCTGGCTAATTTCGATAACGAACGAGACCTCATCCTGTTAACTAGCTATGCGGAGGTGACCCTCCGTGACCAGCTTCTTAGAGGGACTATGGCCTTC
>JANZXR010096681.1:0-10142 GCA_027575705.1 Erythroxylum echinodendron
CAATCACCATTCACCACTTTCAATTTTTTCATTACCAAATTAAAATCCCAATTACCAATTTATCACCTAAATCAACTGCCACTTTCAATTTAATTTCGGCATTGCCATTCCATAATCAAAACCAACCCATTTTTCTCACCTCCTTCATCCACATTTACAATAAATCCTTCAAAACCAACCCAACAATACAACCCACCAACTCCAAATTTCCAACCCAACAAGGTAGCAACATAATCAATTAATCCCAAATCAATTTCATTCCTCACATGCCACAACTCACAACAACACAAACAATTAACAAAACCATTCAAAAATTGGAAAAAAACACACCAATATACAATCGAATTTTTGGATCAAATCGAGTCGGTGACGGGTCGAGTCCAGATTTGGGTATTAATCCCAGATCTGTCGTCAGATGGCGGCGATAGGCGGTGACTCGCGACTGGAGGATGTGGGGACAGGCAGAGGATGACACGGCGATAGGCGGAAGAGAGGATACGGTGACAGGTGGCGTAGTGGGGGTGACCCGCGACAAGAGAAGATGAACGACCTGCGACAGGAGGCGACAGACGAAGGAGCAACGCAAGCCGGAGACGGAGGAGCAAGACATCGGGCGATGAGAGGACAGAGGCGAGGTAAGGAGACGGTGAAAGAGAGAGAGAAAGCAAAGAACCAAGACTAAGAGAGAAAATTTGAGAGGAGAGAAGAAGATAGCCAGAGTTGGGGGGGTCGGGTATAATTTTTTTTTCAAAATTGCAAAATAGTCCCTAAACAAAAGAGTTTTCGCAGTATCGGCCCGGTACCATCCGGTATAGCCTGGTACTGGCCCGGTACCAGCCGGTACTTACGGCTGGTACCTTAGCAATGGGTACCGTTTCGTTTTCTGGCCGGTATCAACCAATACGGAAGGGTACCTATAACAGTGAATTAGACTAATATTTTACCATGTTTCGTAGCCGAAGCACTAGTGGGTTGCCTTAACCTCTAGTGAATATTGCCATATTGACGTCATCACTTGTAAGCATAGCACCAGACTTTGAAAGAGTGGTGTTATCTTTGATACTAATATTAAAAATCTTATAAGAGAATAACTCTAAAAGTTAGCTTAAAGAATAAGGGAGTTTATAACTCTATAAATTTCACATCAATCTCTTTTATTATCAATAGGACGATGCGGATTAAAAAAAGGCTCGCTGGAATTGAGGTATTTAAAAATATCTTTTGATTCGGTTTCTTATTTATTTCTGCTTTTATTTTATTTATTTGTCTATACGTCAATTCTAAACTTTTTTTAAATACAAAGGCAAAACAACTGAAATTTCAATATTAACGCATCCCTCGACGATAGGACACGTCTTGGCTTTCTTGACGGACCAACGTCCATAGTGCAGTTGGGATATCTGACAGTATGTGCAGGCCGGGACTGGCGAAAACTGCTAGGGTTACTAGCTGCTCAGGACTCTGGTTCCCTTCTCGATAAACATGCTGAATCTGAACAGTCCAATTATGGTCCAAAAGCTCCTGTATGCCCTGCACCAAAAGATTAATATCTGTCAACAAACTTGTCGATGAAGATAGGATATTAATCACCTCTAATGAATCTATCTCAAGGACTACATGTCAGAACCCAAGATTCTACGCCAATTAGAGGTCGTCATGCACCCCCTTTAACTCAGCAGTTAATGGTGAACATCGGCTTATATTTGTTAAGAAGCCACCATACCATTTCCCAAGGGCATCCCTTAGTAATCCCCCAGCCATACCCCAATAAGTCCCATGGTGCACTGCGCCATCAATTCTAAACTTTTACTAGTACTTTATGGCCAAACAAGTCAGTACTGTAATTATGTTTCACAAAACAAAGCCCTTGAATCATTTTTAACTAAAAGATTGAATTGCTCTTTTTTATTTAAGGTTTATTTGTTTCTATTTTTTCCTATTTTTTGTTGTAATTTTATAAAAAAGAAACCAGTCCTTAAAACGTGTTTGTATGAATATTATTATCACTTCTTATTTTTAAAAATAAAAAAACAACAACTTTATAGAAATGTAAAAAAGATGTTTTTCTAACTTTTGGCAACAAATTTTCACACGTTTTTATTTATACTTTCTCTTCTTATAAACTTCCTTTTTTTTGTAGAAACTATATCTCTTCTCTCTTCTCTTACGTCCCAAACTCATCTATTTTCTCTCTTGCTTCTTTATTCTTTTCTTCTCTCTTACATCTTTCACTTATCTCTTACGTCCCTTTTCATCTGAAAGTGAAAAGCATGAGCTTTTAACCAAATGAGTTTCTAAAACTAATTTGATAATTTTCTAATCATATTGTGTTTTTTCTTGATTTTCTTATTTTTAGTTGACGTTTGATTTTTTTTGCATTTCTGGTTTTCCTGGTTTTTATTTTTGTGTTTCTACGTTACTAGTTTTCCTATTTATTATTTATTTGCATTTTTGTGTTTCCAATTGTTTGCTATTACGCATTTTTGGTTTATTTTGGTTTTTACGTTTTTGTATTTCACATTTCTGATTTCTTCGTTTATAGTTTTTTTATTTCTGAATTTCTACGTTACTGGTTTTCCTATTTATCATTTATCAATACCATGCATTGCAACCATGTTTTTATTTTTAGTTTTTATTACAAATCTCAACAAAGAGGTTTTTGTTTTCATTTTTTATGTTACAAATCTCAACAAAACAGGTTTTTGCTTTTTAATAAACGTTTCTTGTATTTCAATGCAAAGACAAGGCGGATCTTCAACAATCAATGTTTTTTTTTTGAAAATTTAATGAATTTGTATTAACAATAATAGAAATTATTGCAAAAATTTAATGTTAGCAGCAAAAATTTTTTTCTAAACATTTGCTCTTCTACATAATAATTACTTTTTTCATTATTTGATCATGGTAAAGCCAAAACTACTCTAAATAAAGATGATTAAATGATTGCAAAATGCCTTGTGAAGTCATAAAACTTTTCCTAATACTATTTTGAAGTTTTAAATGTTCTTACATTTTTTAATTATTTTTTATATAAATTATTGCAAATTCATTCTAACAGCTGTGGAATAGTTTCCAATTTGTAGCTGCCAAAAGTTGCTCTTTAATGTATTGAATAATTTAATTATGTTTAGGTGAACTTCTTGGAGATATACAACATGTATAGGTACAATGGGTTATCTGAGGATGTTGTAAAGATGAGGTTATTCCCTTCTACACTTAAGGACCGAGCTAAGGTGTTGTTCAACTCTCTCAACCCTGAGAATGTCACAAGTTGGGAGAAATTGGTAAAATCCTTTTGGAAAAATTATTTTCCACTGATAAAAACTATGACTCATTAAGGAGATCATAAATTTGAAGCAGAGTGATGAAGGGTTCTTATATGAAGCTTGGGAAAGAATTAAAGAATTATAAAGAAGTTATCCACACCATAACTTGTCGAAGGAATTCTTGTTATAAACATTCTATAATGGAGTTGAAACACATAAAAGAGGGAATGTAGATGCAGAAGCTAGTGGTTCTTTTATGAGAAAGATGATTGATGTTGCGTACAACCTAATAGAAAAAATGGAGAATAATAGTTCCTTATGGACAATAGAAAGGGGTAAGCAATATTTTGCAAACTTAGATGTTGGCCCTTACTAAGTAATTAAGTGGCTTACAGGCCTCTTCTTCTAACCTAGTAAAAGCAATATAGCATGGATGTCAATTGTGTGGACAAGAAAGCCACACAATTGTTGACTCTTTTTTATCGATATAAACAGTATAGAACAAGTCAATTTCATGAGAGCCTAATAAATGGGAGGTAATAATCCATACTCTCAACATATATAATCTTAGGTGGAAGAACCACCTAAATGTTTCTTGGACTAATAATGCAAGAAACAACATAAGAGCAAAAAGTTCACTAGGTTTTTAGCATGATAGACTTGGAACCTTAGAATCAAAGATGGACAAGTTAATAGACATGCTAAGATCCAAGTCCAATATCCAAGATGAAAGTTAGAAGACAATGGAAGCCAAATTTAATTAAATAGTGAAGAATTAATCCTCTTCCATTCATAACTTAGAGGTTCAAGTTGTAACTTGCCAATACATTGGCAACAAGGAATATGTGGAGCCTTTTAAGTAACATGGAAGACAATCTAAAGGATAAATTGAAGGCTATTAAACTAAGAAGTGGACAGGAGTTGGAAGAACCAAAAGAGAAGGAAGCCATCCCCAACAAAGCCAAATTTTTAGAATAGTTAAAGAGGTTGTAGATCAACTTATCCTTTATAGAGGTTTTGTAGAACACACCCAAGTATGCCAAATTTCTCAAGGAACTAATAAGAGTACTTGGGATAAAAACCAAACAATATCATTGAAAGAGAGTTGCAGCTCCGTAATTATTAGCCATATGTCCTTAAAGTTGAAAGATCTAAGGAGTTTCACTATTCCTTATGTAGTTGGTAATCTTGACTTTTCCAAATTTTTATGTCACTTAGGGGATAGTATTAACTTAATGCCTTTGTCCATTTTCAAGAAATTGGAACTAGGAAACATGAAGCCAACATCTATGCTTATCCAATTAGCAGAACAATCGATCAAGAAGTCATTTGGAGTGGTGGAAGAAATATTATTCAAGGTGAACACGTTTATCATCCTAGGAGACTTTATTGTTTTAGATGAGATGATTGAAACTATCTATTGATTATTAGGAGCCCATTTATGAACACCAAAAGAGCATTAATTGATTGCATGCCAAGAAATTAGTTCTCGGATTGGTGATGAGCAAGTGGAGTTTAGTATGATCAAAATATTCAAGGATCCAGGGGAAAGGAGTTCCTATATAAAAATTGATGTGGTTAATGACTGTATAAAAGAGCAAGAGAAGTGTTATAAAGATGAAGTGACTGTTGGGAAAGTAGAAGCTGATAAAGAGCTAGAGGAGGATAAGTTGGCTAAAAAATTAAATCGAGAATCATTAGTAAGGACGGAAGTACATGTGCCACCATCCTTTGAGAAAAGACACATTCTATAGCTGAAAGCCAATAAAAAATAATAAACAAGAATGGTGGAGAAAATTAGATAGAGAATAAGAGCTAAAGAATGGAAACTTTTGGACATAAGAAGTATGAGTCCTAATGTGATGATGCATAGGACCTTAACATCCAAAAAGAGGAGTCAATTAAAAATAATGGCACCAAGTTAGTGACCTTAAAATTAGCATGGCATTCTTTAGTTAGGTTTACCATAATTTCATCTTTGAAAGTGCTCTATTATTTTTATATTTTATGTTTTTTTTATAGTGAGTTTAATGATGGATCTTTATAGTATGAATTGTATCTAAGCTCCTTCTTTGACGTTGTCACCTCCACAATCTCCACAAATGCTCTTGCATTTCTTTTCTTTTTTTAATTTTTTTATTTTACTAGTTGTGTTTGCTTATGTTAGATTTAGTATTCCATATTGTGGGCAATTTGTTGTTCAAGTGTGGGGAAATATATGCATTTGTATATCATTTGAGTGTGACCTTGCATTTACATTATGTTAGTTTTTAAATAGGTTAACATTGTGTAAACATTTGATTGCATGATTTGTGCATTGTGTGAATGTGGCAATGGCATAAAATTAAAATGAATTAGCTTATCTATGAATATGACCATTTAATTTATGAAGAAACATTAGCTTATGAAGTTTGTGTTTTAAGATTTTTGAGTTGAATATGCACGTTAATTAGAATATTGTACTTATTTTATCAATTTATCATACTTTTTTAGATACCCTTATAATTAAATTCATTTAAAGTGGTAGAAATTATAGCACACTCTTATGGGAGTGATTGACTATGAAGAAGTGATGTAGGTAAAATTGAAATAATAATAAAATCAGAAACACCTAAATGTGTTGTATAAATGTGCTAAAAAAATTTCCTATTCACAATAAAATGTTTATCTTCGAGTAAAAAACTAGAATGAAAGTCCAGTAAAGTTTGATAATATGGTGTTGATAATAAAATTGAACCTATGGATCTTCTTAACGAATGTCAAAATAAATTTAATGAATGGATATTTGGTGATGTCTACCTCTTTAATTGGTATCAAAGAATGAGTGCTTGCTTACAGATGCCATAGATATATGAATGGGTGTTGATATTTTGGTTAATATCTATATTTAAGTCAAATAATTTGAACATGAATGGAATAAGTTTGGAACTTTTTAAGTGATTGATGCTTATAGCTAAGTTAATTTCATAAGATTCGGTGCCATTGTACCATTATTGTGTTATTATGTGATTATATGTTTGCACATTTCGATTATTTTGTGGATTTAGTTTATCTTAGGGACAAGCAAAGATTTAAGGGTAGGGATGTTGATAGGTCTAAAACTTAGTATGTTTTTATAGGTTTTAGTGTTTTCTTAGTTGACAATCATATGTTTAGGACTTATATTTATGTTTTTGTTAGTGTTTTATGTATTTTGTTTAAGTAAGTAAGTTTTAAGGAAAGATTTTGATCTTAATTATATATTTCAAAGCTTTTTTTTATGTGTGATAAATGTCAATTGCATAATATTTTAGAGCTTAGTTTGATATGTGTTTAGCTATTAATTTGATCATTTCATATGTGTTTAGGTTAGAATTATGTTTGAATGTTAATTATTTATGTTTAAGTGTTTTTATTACAAGTCTTTGAGTATAAATATTATCTTTTTTGAAGTATCTTGATGTGTTTGCTAGTATTTCAAGGTCAACTTCAAAGAACGGAGGAACATTCGGGCCGAAACAACGTCCCACAATCGTGACACAATAGTCCACGATCATGACAGAAGCACCAGAGTTGGCCCACGATCGTGGCCCACATGCCATGATCATGTCAGAAGCCTAGGATATGGCCCACTATAGTGGCCTTCATGCCACAATCGTGACAGAAGGCTCGAATGTGGCCTGCATTGGGCAGATGTGTAGAAAGGAAATTTTCGGACCTTTCGAACCCCCAAAAAGCCTTGGGGCTGCTCATAACACAAAGGGTATTTAAAGAATAAGATAAAGAGGCAAAGGGAGCTTTTGCATCAGCCACCTTGAAGAAACCGTAGAGAGAATTCATCAAGAGATTGAGGAAGAGAAGAAGGAAGAGAGGAAAGGAGAAGAAGCTGACTCGACCCGCTTCCTGGATCAGAAGGTTTCCCGACATCGCTGCCTCCCTCCTCGATTTCGATTGTATTTCCTATTTATTTTTAGTTTTATCATTGTATAAAATTGGATTGAATAGTTGATGATAAGATCCAAATGTTGAGGATGTTCTAAACTCACCTTCAGAGTTTTTTTTAATTAATAAAATATGATTGTTTATGTGTTAATATTATTTATTGTGATTTACTTCTATGTTTGCATAATTCGATAATAAAATGAGAGAGTGAATCGGATGAAAAATAATTAAATTATGCTAATGAGAGTTAGTTGATTTAATAGAATTAGAATTAAATTACATTTAGTTGATTTAATAGAATTAGAATTAAATTACATCGGTAAATTGTGTGAAGAGAGATCTTGTATAGGTTTCTAGTAGTTTATTAAAGAACTTCGGAGCTAATTAGGGTCGTGGATAGGCTGTAAATTTAGAGATTGCAACTTCCATACTCTGATTAGGGTCTATAATTTAGGGTTAATAATTATAACTCAAGAGAGAGTAACCAACCCTAGGATCTTCTAGAACTAATAATCCAATAATTCATAGTCAGTTAGGTTAGCATTAAGGATAGGTAAAATTTCGTTTCTCTCAATTGGTAATTTCCTTAGGTTGATTCTTGGGTGTGTTGCAATTGCTTAGTAATTAGTATTTCTGTGATTGATTTTTTATTTGATTTGATTGATTGAATTAATTTCTTATTTTTAGTTTCGTGCAATTTAAATTTTTGTATTATTTTCTGGCCTTAGATTTTAGGATTAGAATATCCCTCCTCGTGGGATCGACACCTTAGGTACTACTGTAACATACCACTTCTATAGAGCATATGCCCAAACACCCAGAGGATATTCGAGAACATACTATATGAGAATGACATGTTAAAACAATCACATTAACTTATTATGGCATCACACATAACACAAATATTCAAAATGATCAAATCTCCTAATTATATTCACAAAATAAACTTACTTACATTGTAGCATTATTATTCATATCCTTGTATTTACATTCCATAATATTTTAGAGTTTACAACTCCATACAAAATGTTAACATGAAATGAGAAGTTAAACAACTCATCCTAACTAGACTCCTCAGATATCAGCTGACCAGACATTTGAGCCATTCTTGTTTTCAAAATGACAGTACTAGAATTCTACTTAGTTGCCTTAAAAGCTAGAACTCCTTTGTACCTGAAAATCAATGTTGAAATTTTGTTGAGTTTGCAAACTCAGTGAATGAACCATCATCGATGTGCTTACTCCAGTCAGAACACGAATGTCAAGTAGATAAACAATTTTAAGAAGTTTAACACATCATCTAGTATCATATCCTACATCACATTTTGTTATATTTCAACAAGTAAAAGTACAACATGTATATAAACATTTCATAACACTATTTTAGAGAAATCCATTAATTCATCTCAATCATTCATATGAATCATGTAAAGTTATATATATTTAAATGCACATGTGACTTCCTTTTCATTTTACTTTGTTGTGATTGAGCATCTATTTATTGTCCTATATCCATTATGGATGCTGAGCTCATTTTATTTACTATCCTATAATTGTTGTGGATACTGGGCTCATTATTAATTGAGCCTTTGGCTCTTTGTGCACAATTCCTGAGCTTAAAGCCCTTTTTCATGTTGGTCACTCCGGTCAAAACTCTTTTATCTAATCATGCATATCAATGTAATGGAACACATCAATTCACATAATATACTATCAATACTTTTCATTCAATATGTTCATGTCATTTATCACATTCTTTGGACCTTATTCTGGAATTTAACATTCAGTTGAGTACACATTCCATATTACACATACAATTTGAAAATACTTCTATACACAGTCCAAAGTATCAAACTCCTCGGACTAATAATGTCCAGAATCATAGCAATCAGCTAAGTAACAGTTCATTAACTGAAAATTAACCAAAAACAATTCAATCATAGTGAGAAACATCTAGGTTAACACAAGTATGCTCCAAAAAAGCTATTGCCTTAATGATCCAGTAATGTCTGGATGTTGACGATCAACTTGTGCTTTTTTAGTCATGCAATAAACACATTTTTACTCATGCACATATATGTGTTTCATGTTCAATACATGCTCAATTGACTTTCTAGGTATGTATCCTTATTCATAAATCTTGACCATTCAAACATCATAGCTTGGACACATCTAGTTTGTAATTAGGTTTATTGATCACTCTAAATTCACCAACTATACATTCACCAACCTTTTCTAGCAATATATATTCACATAATTTTCCAATTCTTATCCATTCACACCTAGTTCACATTACTCATATCCTTTGGACCACATTTGCATTCATAAGAATATCTTCATTCCTTTAATGCTCATAAATTCCAAATTTTAAATATATTGATTTCAAAACAATCCATTCCTTAAGTTAAAACATCAATTAACAACCTAAACTTATCAAACCCTAACCAGTTAATCAAACATCAATCTAAGTTCATTTCAGGCCTTAATCAAGTCCAAATACACCAAAGTAAAGTAACTTATCCTTTGTTGATTCAACAATCACATAAAATAGAAAATTTTCTTTTCAATGCATTGCCCATGATTGTGGAGGGCCTTCCCACCATCGTGGGATGAGTGAACTAAATGTTCACTTTCAATTTTCCTTCAATTTCTTCCGATTTTGACACCTCCATACCAAATTCAAAACATCTTCATATTGGTCCATTAATTATACCTCAACTATACTTCAATTTCCCATCAATTTCACCTCCAATTCTAACTCAAAATCTTTCAATTGGAAGCTCATAAACTATTTATCTTTTATGCATACAAAAACAAAACAAAAACTTTCATTCACTTAATCCCATCATATATGTAGTCCTAGTTTTTTTCCAAATTTAAGAACACTTCACTAGAACCTTTCTTTAGCATAAATTCACCTTCATTTAAACTTCAAATCTCAATCTAAATCATCCA
>JANZXR010096692.1:0-10142 GCA_027575705.1 Erythroxylum echinodendron
AAATTCATAGATCAAAGAAGGTGGCGCATTGCTTCTTTATGTTTTGTTTTATAAAATATCATATTCTTGCTATGACTTGACATTGACAGTAAACTAAGGATATAACTTCAAGTTAGCAGCCTTTTCTTCTACTTGTATACTCTTGTCATTTTCTTGGAGACCTATAAATGTCTATCGTTTTTGGAAATTGAGCACTTTCATAGAGAGGGCGAAGGTGAGAAAAAACAAGAGGCAAAAAGCAACAAGCACCACTGCTGAGATTCCAACATCTTCTGTTTGGTAATCAAAATTCTTCTTCAAATATTCTTTGACACTGCCATCAAATGCAGGTGATTCAATCTTAGTATCTACGTCACCAAGTTGAGAACTGATAATGCCCTTTAGAGTCCATGCGATCGGAGAGATGTAGTAAAACCAGATCCACCATCCTGGGATTCTCTGAAAAATAAATGGCAGGAAAACTTGTTAATTTATCATTGTGTCGAGCCAATAAATAATAAGAATGATTACAAAAGAAAAAGAAAAGCACAGAAATCCCGGTACTTACTGGTTGAGGAATTAGAAAACCTGATAGAAGGTTCCATAACGAATAAAATGCAGAGGAAATCACAGCAGCCATGTGTTGATTTGGCGTGACACCAACGGCCATCATCCCGTAAAAGGTAAAGTATGTAAAAGTGAAGAACATGAAAACCAAATAAAGAACAAATTTTCCTGCATGTGGACAAACTATAATCATGAACATTTGATAAGAGATGAGAATAGAAATAAATATGAACTAATAAGCTACGAAAAAAATCCAAAATCTAGTTTCCCCTATCAGAATCGCACCAGCATTCCTTTCAAAATTGACCATGAAATACGTGATGACCCCATATAAAATCGTTTGGACAAGAATATATGGGACCTCCACTAAACCCTGAGAACAACAAATGAAGCATTCAGCATCAGTCATTCCAAAATAGACTATTGATTAGAATAGTTTTTCCAATAAGAAACAGTTACCTGGGCCATTGCATAAGATAATGGGGAGTACATGCCAGCTGCTTTTTCTCTATAAAACACTGTTCTCTCAATTGAGACTATTGGCTGTACGGAGGAAGCATTGCTGATCCCAAGAAATATGCATGACGCATACAGGGCTCCCATAACCGTATACACTGCTTGAGCTGAGCTCCTAACAAGTATTTTTAAAAAACACAGGTCAGTTCTGATATCTTAACTTCATCCAAATAAACGCAATAAATTTGTAGAAGCATGTCCATAGCTGCAACAAAAAGGAAAAGAGTATGGGCATATGATGCCAACGTATCTATTTAAGCATATTATTGAAGGAGAGAAAGTAGGCAATCAAATTATTTGGCATGGATATTTACCTCTTTGAACCGTCATCCCAAAATATTGAGCCCAATATTAGTGCTGCTGCCGCTGTAAATAATATTCTCACTGTGTTATAACGCGGACTTCTCCAATATACAAGATTTTGCTTCCAAATGCAAATCCTTAACTGAGTGAATGAATTTTGCGCAAATGTGGAGTCAAATTTCAATGGTTGCGATCCAGTAGCTGGTGTACTGAAGTGCATAATTGAAGCTTCCACCTCTCTAAAAACAAGGAATTAAGAAGAGGTTTTGTTGGTTGACGGTGAGAATAGTATTAAAAGAACTTGCTCCAGTTTCATAGGATTGAGTTACCTGAACACCTGGGATTTTTCATATATATCAGCGAAGTCTTCACCAATCTGCTCTTCAATGAGAGGTGTAGTGACCTCAAGCATCCAGGTTGCTGGGTTGTAACCATCAGGAATTCGTGGAATTCCATTAATTCCCTGAGCATAAAAATGGATAACGAATTTCGGAACATAAATCCCTCGATTCAATTCAAAACATCACATCATATCTCTCAATAGCTTGACTTTCCCATGTAATGTTACATGTCAAATAGAAACTGCTGTTTCTTTTACAGTAATATACGACTTATCTTGCCGTCTATAATGCGATAAGGAAAGATAACAGACCAGCCACTCAGACTCTTTAAGTTATGGTTGGAACCAAACCCCACAGTTCCGGCTTAATGAAGGCACTTTTCAAATCCGTAAAGTCTCCTTCATACAGCTATGTTTTATTTGGGATATACTCCAAACAAATCATAGCATAAAATAATAATTCTTTTCAAACAGTAAAGTGGGTCAACTTTTAGTACTACATAGCAAGATCGGAATAAAAAGGTTACATTTCAAGAGGTATGGAAAAAGTTTAACAAGAATCTCTAAAACTATTCTTTTTACTGTTTTAACGTACCTTGTTTTAAATACAGTATCATATTCCAATTCGTTTTTTCAATGCACTTCTACGAAATTCTTTATTCTAACTCTTTTAATATATTAATCTTTAAATTTAATTTAAACAAGTAATATTAATAATATCAAATAATTATTCAACATCATTATTTATTATAAATTATTATCAAAGAAACACTATATTTTTAACCTACACTAATTTCTTATATTTTATATTAACTTAAATTTTAATTAATTAATATAATATATATTAATTAAATATAGTATAAATTATTAAGTTAATTACAGACAAAAATTGATTATTATTTTTGTAATATTTCTCAAATATTTATTTATTTATATTTCTTATTTACTTTACTTATTTTTGTTTGATCTGTTTCGTTTATTAAAATTTAAATGTACATTATTTTTGATAATTCTAGTATTTTAAATTGCATTTTTTGTTAAATATTAGAATAATAATTTAAAACATTTAAAGTTATTATATATTTCTCATGCTTCTTTTCTTATTTTACAGGTCTTCAGCGTCCACCTTAGCACGAGGATTTTTGATTCAATGTGCAAGCAATATTTGTGAGAATGAAAGAGGATATACCTGAAAATAGTCAATCATAATCCGCGAGTTCACACCCAGCTTGCCTCCATATATAACCCTGCCCCCTCGTTTCATAAGAAGTAGCTATGGCATCAAAAGAAATTAAGATCAGACAATTTAGACATGAACAGATAAAATGCCCAAGTTGAGAGTTACAGTCTTGACCTCGTCGAATGCTTCAAAAATATCAATACTTGGTTGATGAATGGTGCACACCACCGTTCTTCCTGTATCAACAGTATTACGAACAGTTCTCATCACAATTGCTGCTGCACGTGCATCCAGTCCAGATGTCGGTTCATCCATGAAGATGATAGAAGGATTTGCAACAAGTTCTACTGCAATTGTTAACCGTTTTCTCTGCTCTGTTGATAAGCCAGTGGTACCTGGTAAACCCACCAATGCTAGCCTTAAAGTGTCAAGTTCTACTAACTTCATTACTTGTTCAACAAACTCCTGCGACAGTATAAAAGAAAATGAAGAACAACCCAATTTACATCAGTGTCCATGTTAAATCATTAAGATGCTCACGAGTCTTTGTTGTTTGGTAACTTCTCTTGGAAGCCGAAGATTGGCAGAAAACCAAAGAGATTCCTCAACAGTAACCTGTGGAGAGTGTATGTCATTTTGCTCAACATATCCTGAAATTCGTGCAAATGTGCGTTGCTCTTTTGGGTAACCTGATATCTTGATTTCCCCTTCTATGTATCCGCCCGTTTTCCTACCAGCAAGGACATCCATCAGAGTAGTTTTTCCAGCTCCACTTGACCCGACTAAAGCAGTTAGAACACCAGGTGAGAATGCTCCACTCACATTTGACAACAGTTGCAACTTCTTTTCTGGAATTCCTTGTTTACTCATCGCCTGAGCATAACAGATTTCAAGTCTCCTAACAGTGTAGAAAACAGTAAGAGTTGCTAAACAAAGACACATACCTTGGGCATGTCCACCAAGTAATTGACATTGTGGAAAGTCATTGTTAAGGGTTGGAATGGAAGTAACATCCCCTTTTTACCACCCTCCTGACTAGAATTTTGAGCCTCATTACCTTCTACATTAAGACATGAAGATGAATTTGCAGAGGAAACATATGCTAGAAATGAATTAATTATAAAAAACAATAATCAACACTAGCCTTTATTGCCAGGAGACTCCTCTTCAAATGCATCATCTGCCACTGTTTGGGCTCTCCTACGAGCTGTATTAAATCAAAAATAGCATTAGTAACAACAAATCACTTGTAATACGAACGCAAAAAAATAATTTGACTCAATTAACTTGATCCAAACTTACGATTAAGGCATGCCAACGCCATCGTCACGATAATGTTAAAAAGGATTGCGTATGCCAGCAGAACCCCAAATCCAAGCCAATACCAATAATCGTCATGAGGTAAGTTAAATTGATGGAGAACATTCCGTCCAACTGTGATGTTGCTTATAGAGGAAAGCTGAAAAAAAGTTTTAATTGACTTGGAAGTTTGATGAAATGCAAAATGGATTTGGTACACAGTGACTTGCCTTCATCCATCTTTCTGCATTAAATTCGTTGACAGAAATTGCACGTTGACCGTATGTTAATGGGGACACCCAAGAAGCCCATTTCCACCAAATTTTAATATTGGCTGAAAGACAAGAGACAAGAAATTCAATCATGTAACATTAAAAACCCAAAAATGGAAGGAATGTAAGATTACCTTCCCATCTATCTTGGTACGTGTAAAGGGAACACCAGGTGTTTGTAATTACTTCTGATTTCAAAGTAAACACTCAGTATATAACCAGGTACCTTTTGGAATGATAAATCCTCCCAAACAAAATACAATCATTAGAGCAGCTGATCCAAATGTATTAGCAACCACTAGATCTCGTGATATGGAGGCCATCATACGAAACAGGCCTAAAGCCATTTGGTGTATCGCCAATAGTAAAAGCATATAGCGGAAGAACCTGCAACGTTTATAGCGAGTTATAATTCAGGTGCTAAAATATCGAGCCTATAGAAGCAAACAGAGGATACCTTCCAGCGCCAGGGGCAAAGCCCACACTGTAGTAGACAACACATGACCATACAACGGATTCAATCACCGAGTAAGGTATACGCAGAATGAAACTTGCAATGGACCATACCCAGGCAGGATGGAAAAGGTTATCCCTTTGTTTGTAGAAAACAGGAAGCCGATGTATCAAAAGGGATAGCTCAGAAAATCCATTGAACATCATATGCACCAACCCGTAAAAGAGACAGGAGAGATAGAGTTTGCCGTCTTCCTCGTCCGTGGCATGTATCCTTGTCCGTAAGAAGATTGTGCACGCCACTAAACCAATAAATGCAACCTAACCGAACAAAACAAGAACGTAAATTAGTTAAGGATTAACAAGAAATTTGTTCCTCCATAGTTTTTTGAATGAAGATGACAAAGAAAATCTTAGGCTGAACAATGGGTTTGGCAACCCTCAAACTGATGGGTTAATACCTGGCACGTCCTGAAAATATATAGAAAACTGTGCCTTCGGATCAACATCCATTCTCGGGCAAAGCATGTTTTGAAAAGCTCCCAACTTGAAACAGCATATTTCGTTCTTGACAAGGCTAAGGGGTGACTCCTGGACTTGTCATACGGAACAGCAAGCTTAGACGCCACAGCGCTTCCAAATCTTGAATTTTGAAATGATTTTGCAATTTCTGAAACAGGGATGTATGAATATGGTTTTGAAGAATCAGCCCAGTACTGAGCTTGATCCTTTTTAGAGGTCACCTGGCCAAAACCAATATCTTGCTTTTCATTTTTAGTCGTTATTTTATGTACATAGTACATGAACTTTGAACTATCTTTATTAAGCTACCTCTTGAAGAAAATCTGCAATAGCCTTCCGAGTTGGCAGTCGAAATCCCAATGATTCGAAGAATTCTAACACCTCAGCCCTGGGGCCTTGGTAGACAACATAACCTTCTGATAATAGCAGTAGATCATCAAAGAGATCAAATGTCTCGGGTGAAGGCTGTAGAAGAGCCATTAAAACAGTTCCGCTCATTTCATGAACGAAGTTTCCGATACATTTTACTATTTGGTATGTTGTTGAGCTATCAAGTCCCGTGGATATTTCATCCATAAATAATGTTTTTCTTGGTCCCACAATCATTTCCCCTGCAGAATCACGCATAAAAATTATTTACCCTTATTATAATTAATTTAAAAACTTGGAAAAGATAATGTACAATGACAGAGAGAAACCTATATTTATCATCACACTAATTCATGTACCGTGTGAACTAATTAATGCCAGAATACGGCGTGTAATTATACCTTAATATCTAGTTTTTAAGGTTCAAATGATTCTCTGTACACAACTTTCTCGATACAGTACACATATATATACCTGTGGTAACTCTTTTCCTTTGACCCCCCGAGACGCCTCTCAACATATCGTTACCAACCACAGTTTCTGAGCATACATCAAGACCAAGCACTCTTAAGACATAATCTGTGGAAATACTATGCCTTCTACTGCCAACAACAGATGCCTGTTTAACCAAATTGCGAAAAGAGAATCTCAGGCGATTGTACAAATATTAAAAAACTTGCAAATAGAAAGAGACGTAAAATTTAAAGTGACAACCTTCATAAAAGCATCAATATCTGGACTAGGACGTATTTTTCTTTCTTTCTCTAAATTGACCAGATCCTTCATGAAGCCTGGAAGCACATCATGAAAGTTAGTTCAAAGAACAACAGCGAATAAAGCGTCTTATTATAAACAAAGTACATTGGTGCCGCTAGTATACTTGTAACACCTTTATGCCAAAAATAAACGTATGCACCAAGATACTAAAAGACTAATTACAAGTCTCTGACAGAAAATAGATAGTCTGCCAGTCCTCGCCAATCCGTAGGCGATTGAAGATCTCATACTACACCATTATACTATACTAAATTAAAAGTATTGGTGATGTCAATTCCCTGCTAATTAGACTAATACAATGCAATCTCGGAATGAATAAGGCAATTGTTGCGATATTATAGCAAACGAACCTGCAAAACCTTCATTTGCACCTTGCCAACGAGCGGCAAAATCCAAAGTTTCTCGCACGGTGATCTCTGCGATGTGAGTGTCTGTTTGGCCGATGTATGCCGAAGTCCTTCTAACGAAAAATTCTTTTAACTTGTGCCCGTTGTACGTAATTTCGCCAGTTGTCTAGAAGTAAAACTCAATTAAGTTTTGCAAATATTGCAACTTTTCAAAATGCACCGCAATAACCAAAGGCAGAAAGATATTGATGGAACACATTTTATCTAATAACTAATACAAGGTCTCACAAATACTTTGGTCATTCGTTCAACTTCGCAGACTTGATAAGGAACTTCCTGATCAAACTAAAATACACATTACTGTATGGGGATGGAAATCTGATTCTAGTTGAAATAGAGGTCTCATATCAATGGAAACCGCCTGTGGCAATGGAGACCAACCGAAGAAAGATTTATCAAAGCAGGTTTTGCTGAATTTACTTCTCTAGTAGAAGTCATGACAAAGATCTTTCACAGACCCCGGAAAGGTATGCAAAAGTTGATGCTGCCGTCGGACCAGCTGAGTCCAGAAATTTTGGATGTCTCGAACAAGAAATTTCAGTCGCAAGTTAGGTTGCTGGTATTTGTTTGTAACCTGAGTTCTTCTCAACCTATTGCCTAACTTTGTTGTTCTAAACTCTTCTTCTAGTTTAATAAAAATTATTTCATACAAGAAAAATGGTGAATTATATAAAAACTAAATTTTGAGAGATGAAGTGGTTTAATTGTAAAAAACATGAATCTTTTAATTTCTCTCTTTAGTTTTCAATTTTTTTCTTCAATTTATTTTAATAACTTTTGTTGTTAAAAACTGATCTGTATATTAATTAATTAGACATTTTCTTAAATTAATAGTTTTTATAAACTAAAATTAATTAATTAATTTTTAATTTTTTAATTAAACTTCAAATTTTTAGTAGATAAGAACAATTTTTTAATTATATTTTAAATTCTTTAATTTATGCAATCTTTAATCGATTTAATTTTTAGTCCAATTTTTAAAACATTAATTTTTGAGTGAATTAAAATATTTTTATTTTATCGTAAAATATTAAATCAATATTTATTTAACAATAAGAATTATTAATTATAATTTTGAACATAATAATTAATTTTTTATAATATAAATTAAATATTTTTTAATTCTTTAAATTATTTTTATTCGAATAAAAAATAAAATGAATTAAAAATAACTCTTATTTTAAAATATAAATATTATAATTGCACCAACTAAAGATGTTAGAAGCCAAATGTGAAAATAATATAATTGAATTTGGAAAACATAAGTTTCACGGACGAAATGGAGAGTAGACTTAGAGCATCTTAATTAATTGAAACTAGTTCTTAGGACATGTCAAAACCTGTCTCAAATTCTCTATGTTTTGATTTCATATGCTGTAGCAGTTGTGTAACTGGAATTATTCGACATGAATCAAGCCAGAAGAGGGATCGGTGTAAGGTCAATGTTCACGTGGATTTAGGCTGGTTATTACACCTGACATTCTCTCAGTGATAGAACGGAATCGAGTACAAACCTTTAAACTTTCGTTAATTTTCCCTGCGAGAGCCAAAAGCAAGGTGGATTTGCCGGAGCCCGGTGGTCCAAGAAGTAAGGTCATCCTACAGAGTTAAAGGGCAAAAAGGGCAAAACGTTGACGTTAGGATGAAAAACAAGACAGAGAAAGTGAAACTAAAGATAACAACAGATGAAGCGAATTTGCTGGTCCTGAAACATGGTCTGCAAGTATACTTTTGGTGGCCATAGCACCTACCTCCCGGGTTGCACAACGCCGCTGACATTCTTCAAGATTGTTAAAGAAAATCTCTTGGCTCGGAATACATGTATTGCTGATAGAAGGCCCTGCACACAGGCAATGTATAAACAAAACAAAGAAACAAACTGTTTTTATTTTTAGATAAAGCAAGTGGTGAATTGAAGTGTTTGATAAAATTCCCGGACCTCAATCGAGTCGCGTACAGCATTAACCAAAGTAGGCAATGCTCTGGAGGCAGTTTGTACGCTGGTTACCACGTTCAAGTTCTCAAACCTCACTTCCACTTTCGGCATCTCCAATCCAACCCTATTACGGTTGAAATCCGGTGACAACCATAATCATATGAAATGTTTAAAGCAAAATAAATCACAAATCAATCACACAAAATCACTACTGTTAAAAGAAATGTTTAGTGACACAAGTTCTAAATAGAACTGTATCATCTTTATCACAGAAATGGATGATATTTGCACGTAAAACACTGTAATCTGAAAGTCCAAACAAATAAGAACTGAAAAATATCCAAAGGACTTCCGAAGGCAAAATATATCTCTATGTTCCTCGCACAGAAATGAAAGAAAAATATTAAAAGTGGTCTAAGAAACTTTGATTGTAGGTCGGTTTTAAGAGAATTGTATCGTCATAGAGTATAGATCTACTCGCAACAAGATGAAAGGTGACAAACTGAAAAACGGTATATTAAAAACGTACGTAATCAAGAACAAAAAAATCACAGGTCGTTTTGTAGAAGCAAAAGCAGTACCTTCCAAAACGCTCTCTGATTGCGGAAAGGAGCTTGGAATTATCCTGTGCGTTAGTGGCCAAAGCTTTCTTAACAACAAGTTCACGGTTGACACGATCGAGCCTCCTAACATCGACGGTCTCAGTTTTACTCTCATCACCGCCACCATGCGGTGACGGACCCTTGGTCAACAAGGCGAAGTTTCCCTGCTTCTGCGAAGGCAATCGGAGAATCGCCTCCCAGAGCAACTCCTCATCGTCGTGAGCGTTGGACGGCTGACCGAACGACTCTCTTGCGGAGTCAATCTGCATCTCAAAGAACTCGCTTCCGTTGGAAGCTGCCGCCATTTCTCCTCGACTCTCCTCCTATTATTCTGCGCAAGTGTAAAGTGAGAGTAACTGGGGTGCGGCCTTATAATTAAGAAAGAGAAAGAAAAGAGACGTGTTGGTTTACAACACAATCCGAACTTATTGTAGAGAGAGAACAAATGTCCCTTTTTGATAAATGCTTTTAAACGCCGAGGTGGTTAACTGTTCAAAATGAAGAGCATGATTCGCGGGCTACCATTTTTTGAGTTGGTGCAGTTCTTCGGCTTTTAAAGACAGAAGAAACACCTGTATTACTATTTCATTTTCACCTAGCTAGAACAAGTAAAAAGTAAG
>JANZXR010096773.1:0-10139 GCA_027575705.1 Erythroxylum echinodendron
TGGCGTGTCAACTATCTCACCTTCACTTTATAACATGGCAATATATCCTACTTAGTCATGGCATCATCTAAATACATGAAAGTCACCAAATTAAAAAAAAAAAACAAATTTCCTCTTTTCATTTCATAAATCTGAACGTACATACATTGTAGCTTTCAAAGATCTACACATGTACATCATCATAGCCTAATACAAAAATGTGCTACAAGTAAGAGGAAATACACAAAATCTAACTACATCCTTCAGTCTAGCTGACCGACCTTTGAGCCATATCTTCTTCTCAAAAGTACAAGAATTATGCTTCTTATACAATCTCTCAGTAGCTAGAATCCTCTCTTAGTCCTGAAATGACAACGTGCAATTTTGAGTGAGTTTTGCAAACTCAGATAAGGTAACCATCGTCGATGGTTCACTCAATTCATACAACATATCATTTCACATAACATATAATTCACATCATTGCATTTTTTCATATATTATCACATATCATAATCTCATTTAAAAGTAAGACAATTTGCATTTCAATCAATCAAACATACTTAATAAAAAGTGTATGGAATGCACATTTGACTTTTTTTCCAATTATTACGTTATTGTGATCGAGTGCCTAAACTGTCCCGTATCTATTGTAGATACCGAGCTCATTTATACTATCCCTTATCCGTTGGAGATACACAGCTCATTTTTACATAGTGAGCCTTTGATTCTTAATCACATTGGAGTTTTAAGCTCGTTTTCGGTGGCTACTTAGGTCATAACTCTCATTATCTGATCATGCATTCATGTATGGAATGCATCTTTCATATTCAATCAATCATGTCAAGAAGCATTTAGTTCTTCTCATTCACATACAAGTAGCACTTCAATATCACATACATTTATCAAAATCATCAGACTTTCATTATCCGGAATCAACACAATCACATTTATAACACAATCCAAACAGAATTTAACACAACAATAATTAAGTGAGACTGTCTAGGTTACTCAAGGTTTACTCCAGATAGCTTATTGCCTTGAAGTCCCGGCAATGTCTGGATGTGTTCGATCTATTTGCTCTTCTATAAATATGCAAAAATACACTTTTTCACACATTACAACTTAGTAAAATTACATAAGTACTTATTTATGCACATATGTATATATGGTTTATGCACAATGCATGTTCAATGACAATCCCAGGTATCTTTCCTTAATTCACATCTCAAAATCAACTAAAAACACCTTTTATTCAATATTTAATCCTGAATACTCTTTACTCACGTCAATCACCTCATTTATCATTAACTACGTTCATTCAAGATCTCATTTAGGCCTAAATACCTCATATGGGAACATCCTAGCATTAATAGGTTCATAATTCACTCAAAAGACAACTCCTTTCATCATTAGGTCTGGCTACGATCGTGCAGTCCCCACCACGATCGTGACATAACCACATTTTTCAGGCCATGATTGTGTCTTTTAGGCCACGATCATGACAAAACCTTAAAATCTCCAGGCCACTCTTTTTTCCAGCTTTTCTCAAGATAACTTTTAAGTCAATTTTGCATGGCCATTTTGACATAGACAATGAGGTATTTAAGTAATGAATTCTTTAAATAAATATTTTTCTATGTCTTAAGTTTCTAACGAACCTAATTTCATGCAATTTGGTTCAATATTTAGAAATTTATACCCAAAATACTACAGATTGTTCAAAAATAGAGACAACACCCAATACTTAACTTCAGGTCAAAATTCAAGACTCTTAAGGACAGAATTAAAATTCAATTTCTTTATACAAATTGTAGCCATATATCTCTATTTTCATCCAACATTAAAATTTTCCCATTTGGATGTCCACAGATCAAGATATTCCTAAATTACATATGCATGTTCAGTGGAAATACTACATCTGACATATTTCCAGCACTCCTCATCATCAATTTCATCCTAATTCATCTCTTTTGCTTAGTCTATCATTTCTAAATTTTATCCTCATTATTTCCTCTTCATTCCTACCTCCAATTCAACATCAATCCATAATAATTCAAATACCAATTTGATTGCATTAAACTATCAACTTCTACTCATTTAACTTACCATTTCAAACTTAATCTCATCATTCATGAAAATCCAATCTCCTTCCATACTATATCGCATTCCTAAACATCAAACCATTCATTGTCAAAATCCATCAATTCAAGTTCATAACCTCTTTATTCTTACCTCACTTACCAATTAAACATTCACCAAAACAAATTATACAAGGCATTAACCTTAACCACAAAAACAGGACATATTCATATACTCTCTCATCATCAATTTTCTGCACACTTTCTATTTCTCTAACACCTTCATTTTACTTCTAAAATATCATACTAATTTGCATCATTTCAAGACACCATATTAACCCTTTCTTTAACCTCAAATTCAATCTAGTTCATCCATAAAACAACTACTCAAAAAGCCATGTGTTTTAAGCATTAAAACATAAAATTAGCATATCATCTCATCAACAACAACTTATCAATTATCAACAAATTGTCACTCTTCACCATTTTTTATGATCATGCTAGCTCTAACCCATCATCAATACAAAACAAGGCATAAACTCATCTCTTCATTCTTCAACATTTTTATACACATTCGTACACCATTTACAACACCAAAGTAAAACATAACCCCATTACCTCTTCATCCATAGACATCCTTAAGTCATGAATAATATTAGCTCACAAAATTCAATTTTTTGACAAAAATCTCATCATAAATCAAACACCCATGAAAATACTTAAGGAATTTCATATTCAAAATCATACCTCAAATACTCATCATAATGCCTTATTTACACTAACCCATGAAGATTAAAGCTTAACTTACTTGATTTAACTCCAAATCCTTCAAGACCACAACAACCCTAGCTTAGTTAACAACCCACGTACATCATCATCCAAGAGTGATTAGGTTGTATCTTTTGTGAGAATGAAGAAGACAACAAGGTGAGAGTCGCAAGTGAAAGAAAAGAAGGCTAGGTTCAACGTGTATGGAGGTTGGAAAAGCAAAAATTTGTGAAGAAGAGAAGAAGATGAAGCTCACAAAGAGAGGGAGAGAAAGGTAAGTGAAAGACAACATTTAATTTGGTCTTCCAAATAAAAGAGTGAAGTTTCGTGAGTGGGGAAGTGGTGGCAAGTGGTGGTGACATTTTTCACTGCCACTTGTCACTTTCTTATGGTCTGATTTGGACCTCTTTTAAAAACTAGTCCATTTAACTCCAATTTCTACTCCAATTGTCTCCAAATTTTGATGACATATGTCATTAAATCCCAAAGTCATTTATAAAAATTTTCACTGCCAATTGACTCTGAATTCTACTTCTATTCATCAATTGTTCTGCCACTTGGCATTTTTTTCTTAATCCAAAATTTACCCAAAAATTCAGGAATTTTCTAAATTTCGCCAAAGTTTCTAAATACATCAATTCTTATACACACCAATGCAATTTTCAATACATAAAAATAACAATTTATATAAAAAAATCACATTTATAAATCAATTATACCCAGAAAAAGTCAATGAATGCATGTACAATTATTTTAATGTGAAAAGCTCAATATTCACATGTGTGTGTATGCTATATTATGCATGGGCATGAAAAGCACTTTCTAACTTCACATATTTACTATTCTAGCCTCAACATGAGTAACATGATGTTACAATATTAATGCTGGGATAAAATAATGTATTATGAATGAGGATTCCTCTATGTTGTGGCATCGGAGATTGGGATACATCTCTGTTAAGAGACTTAAGAAATTGATAAATGAAGGAGTACTTAGTACTTTGGATTATTCTGATTATGAGACTTGTGTCGATAGCATTAAGGGTAAGCAAACTAACAAGTCTGAAAGAGGTGCATAGAGAAGCATAAATCTATTAGAAATCATACATACAGATATTCATTATCAAGACATGGATGCAAATAGTCCGAAATACTTTATCACCTTTATAGATGATTATTCACGATATATGTATCTCTACTTACTTCGTTCTAAGGACGAAGCTTTGAATGCTTTTTAAAGTTTTTAAGGCTGAAGTAGAAAATCAATGTGGAAAACAAATTAAGATCGTAAGATCAGATAGAGGTGGAGAGTACTATGGTAGATACACAAAGAATGGACAAGCACTTGGTCCATTTGCTAAGTTTCTTCAAGAACATGGGAATGTTGCCCAATATTCTATGCCTGGTTCTTTGGACCAGAATGGTGTGGAAGAAAGAAGAATCTAACATTAATGGACATGGTAAGAAGTATGGAAGTAATGTAAAACTCCCTAATTTCTTGTAGACTGAAGCACTAAAGACAACTGTGTATATATTAAATCGAGTTCCAACTAAGGATGTCTCAAAGACACCTTTTGAGTTATTTAAGGGTTGGTAACCAAGTTTACGACATATATGCGCTTGGGGATGCTCGTCTGAAGTGAGAATTTACAATCCACAAGAAAAGAAGCTAGACTCAAAAACCATAAGTGGTCACTTCATTAGATATCCTGAAAAATCCAAGGGATATAGATTCTATTGTCCATCTCACAGCTCTAGGATTGTGGAATCAAGAAATCTAAAATTTCTTGAGAATGACTTGATCAATGGGAGTGATCAATTTTGAGATATTATTTCAAAAAAGGAACATCAATCCCTCTGGCTCAAGGGATAGATTGATTGTCGTTCACACCCCTCAAGCATCAATAGGTGTTAGACAACCAATTGCTGAAATTCCAAAAGCAATTGATATCCATTCAATAGATCAAGTTGTTGATATGGAACAACAAGAAATTGTTGATCAACCAGCTGAACAACATACTCCTGAGGAGAATGTTAAAACAATATTAAGGAGATTTACCAGAGTAAGATGATCAGGTATCTCTAGTGATTACATTGTCTATATACAAGAATTAGACTTTAACATCGAAGCAGAACATGGTCCTGAAATATTTTTGCAAACCATAAGTTCTAAAGAATTAGACTTATGGTACAACGCCATGAAAGATGAAATGAATTCTATGGCATGTAATCGAGTTTGGGATCGAATTGCATTGCCTAATGGTGTAAAACCCATTGGATGTAAATAGGTCTTTAAAACAAAGAAAGACTCACAAGGCAACATTGAGGGACCTAAAGCAAAACTTGTTGTTAAAGGATTTACTCAAAAAGAAGAAATCGATTACATGAAGATATTTTCTCCTATATCAAAGAAAGATTCTCTTCAAGTAATTATGACATTAGTAGGCCATTTTGACTTTAAGTTACATCAAATGGATGTAAAAAGAAATTCCTCAACAGTGAACTAGAGGAAGAGGTTTATATGAAACAATCGGAAGGATTCTCATCTAGTGATGGTGAATATTTGGTTTATAAGCTCAATAAATCCATATATGGCTTAAAACAAGCATCTCGTCAATGGTATTTAAAATTTCATAAAGTTATCACTTCATTTGTTTTTGAAGAGAGCCTCATAGATCAGTGTATATACCAGAAGGTTAGTGGGATCAAGATTTGTTATCTTGCACTATATATGGATGATATTTTAGTTGCAACTAATGATAAGGGTTTACTATATGAGGTGAAGCAATTTTTCTCAAAGAATTTTGATATGAAAGATATAAGTGAGGCATTTTATGTCATTGGCATTAAGATTCATAGAGAAAGATCTCAAGGCATTTTGAGATTGTCTCAAGAGACCTATATCAACAAGTTTAGAGAGATTTTGGATGAAAGATTGTGCACCGAGTATAGAACCCATAGTGAAGGGTAATAGATTCAATCTGAGTCAATGCCTGAAAAATGAATTCGAATGGGAACACATAAGGAACATTTCATATGCTTCAACTGTTAGAAGCTTAATGTATGCTCAAGTTTGTACGAGACCAGACATTATATTCGTGGTTGAAATGTTAGGAAGATATCAAAGTAATCTAGGTATTGATCATTGGAAGGCTGCAAAGAATGTGATGAGATATCTTCAAGGAACGAAGGATTACATGCTTATATATAGACAGACTGAAAATCTGGAAGTAGTTAGGTACTCCAGTTCAGACTTTGCTAGTTGCATTGATTCAAAAAAATCAACCTTGCTTTATATTTTCATATTAGTTGGTGGAGCTATATCTTGGAGAAGTTTCAAGCAGACCTTGACTGCTACTTCTACTGTAGAAGCTGATTTCATATCATGTTTTAAGGCCATCTCACATATTGTATGGTTGAAGAGTTTTATATTTGGGCTTATAGTCATGGACCCTATTTCTAAGCTGTTACATTTATATTGTGACAACTCAGCTATAATTTTTGTGGCTAAAAACAATAAGAGTGGAAGTCGAAGTAAGCATATTGACATTAAGTATTTAGCCATAAGAGAATATGTTATGGAAAAGAAAGTGGTCATTGAGCAAATTAGTAATAAGTTGATGATTTTGGATCCTTTGACTAAAGGCATGCTACCTAAGCATTTTGAGGATCACACAGTACAAATGGGACTAGATTATGTAAAATAATGTCATTGAATGTACATTATTTTCAATAAAACTCTTATTCAATGTGATGTTTATCATATGGTTTGTGCACCTATAAATATTCATTTTGTTTATATTAAAAATCTTTATTAAGTTTTGACCTAGAATAAACATATTATTTATTCATTAAGTTTAAGGAATGGTGTGTTGAGACGTGATATGATATAATATATGGAAAATATTACTTGCTATAAGAGGACTTATCACTATGATTCATATATTTTGTTTCTCCATAAAGTCAATGTTGAATTATATGGACTAAGTGGGAGAATGTTGGAATACTCTCTCATTTATATATGGTTTATATGATTCATAACCATCACAATGTTTCTGAAACGTTGTGATGGTCTGTTGTTGTCCGTTGCCTTTGTAATGAGCAGAGCAATATATGGATAGTTATGGGTTGTTTTCTAGTCCCTAACCTTTTGCTTTCATTTTAAAAAAGTTTACACCATTAACTTGAGAGTTTGAGAGCATATAAGATTCAGAAACCCTTCATTCGACAGTGGGATTGAATCAAAAGATAGAGTTTTCAGGTTGCAATGGCTAGAGGTATGGCGTTCATTGTTTTGGTTATGCTTCCGCCTGTTTCTGATATTTATGTATATACATACATGATGTTTATATATACGTGAGAACTTACATGTGATATATGAAATGCATGTACATGAATTTTCTTGTCAATTGGTTCTCATGTTACTGAAATATGTTATCGTCTATTATTAACAAGGTGTTACGATAGAGGAAACTTCTTAGCCTTCTTTCTTTATTGTGCTTGGAGAAGTCTAGATATGTTACCCCCTTTTAAAGGATCAAAAACTTCCTAGTTGGAGGCTGCTTATCTGAAAGGGACAGTTTGGGTTCATTTAAAACCTCTTTGATGACTTTTGAGATACTTAAAATGACTAATTATATATACTTAATGGGATTGAGTTTGAATTCAAGTTCTTTTTGAGCTACAGTATGAGTCTTAGAGATTAAGTTTTCTTGACCTCTGAACTTTTTAAAACTCAAACTAGTTGAATTTGAACCTTAAAATGTAAGCTGAGATAAGTATGAGTTTGACCATGACTTCAAAAGAAATTTGAAGATGCTAAGCTTAAGCATTCAGCATGAAGAAATTCATTCAGCCGAAATTTGTTTGAAAATTTTTGAAGGAATTTAAACTTTTTGGTGCCATTAGTTTGGGTTTTCAAGAGTAGATATATTTTACATTTTTGGCTTTTCAAACATTATAATGGTGAATATTATATAAGCTTCTTATGCTATCTAGCTTCCTGGGCTGTGAATTCTAAGACTGACTGGGGAACCTTTACTATAGTATAAACTTTTTTTTTCTTTATTTTTGGTAGGAATGGAAGAGTTAGATATCAATTTAAAACTTTCATACCTGAACTGGTATTTATGAATAGCTATTACTAATCCCATATATTGAATCCACCAATTATTAATGAATGTTAACCAGCTTGTTCTGACTTGCATATATTAGCTACTTCTAAATGTTTTTGGATGATGCAAGGAATCTTTGAGCATCATAGGATAGAATAAACATATTGTTGAGATATGATTTCGATGAGTTGCTTATGATGTATAAATATAATGCATAGTTCTCTTTACTAAACTTGTGTTGAAGGCACTTAATCGCTTGCAATTTTTAAGGTGAATTAGGACATGAGGAACTAGGACATGATAATTATACTTTTGTTATATATAACTTATTCTTTTTTATTTTATTCCTTTGGAGAGGGAGAGGGTATCGATGTTATGGAGCTGGTGGTGCTAGGAAAAAAAATGGAAACTTGCAAAGAACTTGTTTTTAAGTACTCATAGTAGTTAAAAGAAGTCGGTTTTTGTGAGCAATAAACAGGATTGGAATACAGGTTACATTTGATTTTGGAACTCACACAATCAGACATTTATTTCTTACATGCACTTCAATGTTAATGCGATCGCACTTATCAGGATGGAGTGGAATTTTCTTAGCCATATTTGTTGCTATTTTTTTTTCAAATGCATGGTCTGGTGACTTCAACCCTCAGGAAGCTTCTCTCAGCAAGCAGGTCTGTTTGGTGCTAGAATTCATCCTTGATTATGTGACTTAGTCATATCCTGCTGTCTTTTTTATCTATGCAATCTAGTACAATGTGAGACGGGTACATTCACATTCATGTTTTTAATAAATATTTACAAGGCATGCAAACACATATGAGCATAAAGCAATTTTTTTCTTGGTTTGTTTAATTTATGGTAAACATACATGTATGACCTTTGTTCTGATGAAATTGTTTTAATCTTTGTATGCCAGCAAAACTTTAGTGTTTATGTCACTATAAGGTGATAATATTTCATTTACTCCATAATCCGATTTTTGTTTTTTACTTGGCTTTTATGGAGTCTCGTTTAGAGCCTACTTCATTTAAAGCCTAATATACGTAGAACTTTCTCATAAGTAGGTGCATTGCCCTTTTGACCTGCAAGATGCCCTTGAATTGATGAATACCACCACCCTTGAACAATTTTAGCACAATATATACACTTCAAGTGTAGTCCTTCCCTAGCCTTGAATTTTCTATGGTCGGACCCCTTGGTTATGACATATAGCAGTCATTCAGGAAAGGATTTAAGAGTATAAGCTTCGTCTGTGATGACGTCAGAACATATAAGACACGTCATCACCAAGACGATACAACATACAGGAAAGGATGGATGAAGAGTATGAAGAATGAGTAGAGAAAAACATAGAAGATAAAGCATAGAGGAAAGAATCGTCTATGTCACTGTACACAGACGAATGGACTTCTTCTGTGTTATTGATAGCGTATCGTCTGTGTTACTATTCATAGACAAAGTAAAACACAGAGGACACGTATCGTCTATATTACTGTTCACAGACGAAGTAAAACACAGAGGACACGTATCGTCTGTGTTACTGTTCACAGACGAATTAAAATACAGAAGAAACGTATCGTCTGTGTTACTATTCACAGATGAAGTAAAACAAAGAGGACACGTATCGTCTGTGTTACTGTTCACAGACAAAGTAAAACAAAGAGGATACGTATCGTCTGTGTTACTGTTCACAGATGAATTAAAACACAGAGGACACGTATCATCTGTGTTACTATTCATAGACAGGACACGTATCGTCTGTGTTACTGTTCACAGATGAATGAGAACACAGAGGACACGTATCGTCTGTGTTATTGTTCACATGACATCGTCTGTGTTACCCAAGATATCGTCTGTGCCACTGTTCACAGACTTCAGACAATAGATTCTCAGTCGATAGAGGGCCAACCGAGAAGATAAAAGTCAACCACAGAGGATATAACACAGATGATAGATTAAGGAATAAGGATTATAAGGAGTTAAGAAGTACTGGAGTGAAGTGCATTTTTTGTGTTCCTGTTCATCTCGTATCTTCTGTCCCAATTTCGAACCATCAAGAGATAAAGTCGACCTTTGAGGTCTTCATGAAAGTTGTAGAGATTGAAGTGCTCTTCAACTCTATCTAAAGAAACTCTAGATTGGATTCCCATTGGAAAAGTTATACCAATAGCCCCGAAGTAGGGAGATGTGTGAAGTGAGGA
>JANZXR010096804.1:0-10135 GCA_027575705.1 Erythroxylum echinodendron
TTTAAGTTGATGTGTAATTTGATTTGTAATAACTCTGACTATGTTTTAAAATGGAAACAGTGAAATTGAATTCCTTGGTATGATTATGTTATTTTAAAGATTTGGATAATGAAATATGTATGTGCATGTTCTGCTTGATGAATTTATCAATTGATGTTAGCCTTAGAATAACACGTCAGAGTTGGGAGTATTGAATGTGAAAAACACAGACGAAAGGAATCGTCTGTGATGACGTCACAACACAGAGGCAAGGAAAAATATAAAGGAACAGTATCGTCTGTGATGACGTCAGAACACAGAGGAAAGGAGGAATAGAGAAGAGAAGTATCGTCTGTACTAACGTCAGAACACAGAGGCAAGGAGGAATAGAGAGGAGAAGTATTGTCTCTGCTGATGTCAGAACACAGAGGCAAGGAAGAATAGAGAAAAGAAGTATCGTCTGCGCTGACGTCAAAACACAAAGGCAAGGAGGAATAGAGAGGAGAAGTATCGTCTATTCTGACGTCAGAACACAGAGGCAAGGAGGAATAGAGAGGAGAAGTATCTTTTGTGATGACGTCAGAACACAGAGGATAGACCACAGATGATAAGTGGTCAACACAGAAGATACAAGTCAACTACAGAGGATAGAACACAGAGGATAGACCACAGACGATAAGTGGTCAACCCAGAAGATAAAAGTCAACCAAAAAGGATAGAACATAGAGGATAGACCATAGATGATAAGTGGTCAGCAAAGGATAAAATCCAACTACAAAGGATAGAACATAGAGGATAGAACACAGATCATAGGCCAAGGATAATAAGAAGGAGTTAAGAAGTTAGGCTGGTTGAAGAATTTCGTCTGTATTACTGTACACAGACTTCGTCTACATTACTGTTCAGAGACTTCCTCTGTGTTACTATTCACAGACTTCCTCTGTATTCACAGACTTCGACTATGTTACTGTTCAAGAGTATCGTCTGTGTTACTGTTCACAGACTTCCTCTATGTTACTGTTCATGAATATCGTCTGAGTTACTATTCATTATTATCTTCTGTCCTATTTTTGACCATCCAGAAGTTAAAATTAGCCTTTGAGGTCTTCATGAAAGTTGTAGCTCTTGAAGTCCTCTATCAAACTGTGAAAATAAAGCCTAAATTGGATGCCTATAGAAAAATTTATGCCTATAGCACCGAAGCATGTACATATGTAGAGTGTGGACTCACCGACGCTGTTCCTTGAGTTATTCAGGTTAAAATGGATAAATAGACTAGTCGACTATCATCATATTAGTCGACTATTCAAAGAGAGGAGCTAAGCTTAGAAAGGGGAATTTTGAATGCAAGTATAGTGATAAATGTGTGTTATCTGAATGTGATTGCCGGGCTCCAGAAATAGGGTCCGACATAGATGGTTATCCAATCAATGAAACATTATAGGAACTTCAGTGCTTTAACAATGTTGCCAACAAAATTTCAATCAACATTGACATATGCCCCTTTGAAATCAATTTTTAATTGTGAGTGTGCTCTTTCTGCACCCATTTTCCAACCCCAATTGTTTCAAGAATGTCCTTTTACAAAATATTGATGAATTCTCTACACAATTACTAATACTTGTGCATTTTCAAATTGTCTTTGCTATGCTTATAATCATATTCAAAATAGATTTGCTCTATGATGTAATTGTTGGGTTTTTTATTTGTTACCATTTTTGGAAAAAATATTATCGCATTTATGAACTTATAACTCATAGAATTTTCATATTTTACATTGTCAAATTTTATGAAAACACTTTTTCCTAGTTAACATTGACATTATGTCTTGGTTTCGTTGTACCTACTTATGAGAATGAAGAATATCAAAATCTCACACCCTTACCTAATAATGTTTAATATAAACTTGAACAAGCTAAAATTTCATACATAAAATTATATTGGTTTAGTCAATCTCATACTTGACTTCTATACCTTCAATAATATGTATGCTTATTTTCTTATGATTGACAATATACAACTTCATTAATTACATTTCTTAAATTACATTTCTTATTTGTACTTTTCTTATTTACATGCTAACTTGCTTTTGGTCATTTGATCTCATGAAGAGCCAACTACTTATTCCTAAGTAGTCAAACATTCAAGTTAGTAATAAGTCATGACTCTTAATTTAGTAGCCTAAAGAAAAATAATACAAGGTCTTTAGTACCTCTCCATTTTGAAAAAATTTCAATTAATTATAAGTGAGCATACAAAATTAGGTATAAGTCAAATGACACCATTGATCTACACAAGGTACGTCATATGGCCAAAGGTTACATTCAAATTAAGCAGTAATTACTAAGAAAATATTTTTCTACGTAATAAAACTAATTGTAATATGTTGTCTTCTTACTGTGGCTTCCATTCAAAGATGGTCACTTTATCAACTTGATGTCAATAGTTCTTTTCTATGTGGTAACCTACATAAAGAAGACATATATGTTTACTACTAAAATTAGAAAAATAAAGGGGAGCATCATGTTTGCAAATTATATTAGTCAACTTATAGATTGAAATAAGCCTCACATAATTGGTTTTAATTTTGGTTTTTATCACTAAATATATTGGATATAAGAAATTCAATGCATATTATTCATTCTTTACACTTACTAAGGACTCAAGCTTCACATTATTTTTTGTTTATATTGATAACATCATTATATTTGGTAACACACCATAAGATATAATTTCTTTAGAATAATTCTTTTCATACCCAATTCTAAATCGAGAACCTTAGCCTATCAAAATATGTTATTATCGCTCTTCAAGAAGTTCTTTTGTAGCTAATGAAAATATATTCTTGATAGCCTCTCTAAGATATAATTGCTCAGTGCCAAATCTTTTGAAATTTCAATAGATTAAAAATTAAGTTTGACTAATGATGGAGAGCCATTTAAAGATCCGTACTCGTACATAAAATCATTAGTTCGTTAACCAATTTATTTGAGAATAAAAAGACTTGTCATTTTATATTATATCCACATCCTTATGCAAAACTATGAAGCCATACCATAATTTTGTTATCCCAGTGTTGTGTTGATAACATCAAGATCATACGAGATTATGATCCTTTTACTTTAATGCTTAGCATGATTAATGAATTTGATAGTTTTTTTAAAGAACCATAACTCTTATTAGTAGTATCATTTTAATAAGTTCAATTGCTGCTTTTCATACAGGATACTGATCAAGCTCACAACTGAGAAGTTTGATCTTCTTAAGGCTCAATTGATAGATTCTGACATAACATCTGTTGATATCTTAAAGGTGAATACTCTTCTTTCTTTTTACTCTTTTCTATTAGGAATTTTTAGTAAAGCTGGTGTATTATATTTACTCATTTATCTGTGTTTTCCATATCAATGTACTATGGGAATACGAGATTATGATCCTTCAATTTTAACACCAAATTTTTTATGACATAACATTGAAAAAATTTCACTTGGATTATAGATGTGGTAACTAATGCTTCTACTTCTAGTAATGATTCTCTATTTAAATTATACAATTTTACACTTATTCTTTATCCCCTTATAAGTACAAGCATGCCTTAAATTATCTTTAAAATATTGTTGCGAACCTTTATAGTTATACTAGAGAAAACAAATTCTTTTTGAAACCTTCCATATATCTTGCTTCTAGAAGAATATGAATTGTACCATCATATATCTTTAAGTTTATAGTTACAATATCAACAACCTTTAGAGGATAATCATCATAATTATACATAAATGTTGTAATTCTGGTTTATAACAATAGAACCATTCTCTTACGGAGGATATATGAAAACTAGCTCCTAATTTGAAGAGTCATAAATTAAGTAGTGACTTCTTACTTTCAATTATTATTGTTACTTCAAAACAATAATAATTGTCATTATCTAAATTTATAACAGTGAAAAATTATCCTCTTTAAACCTTTCAATCTTAAATTTGGTTACCATTACCTCTATCCCAAATATGTAGAAGATCCAAAAGCATATTCTGTGATTAGTCTAACTACTTATATTACTCCCTACTCATTGGCTCACTAAGATGCACCATGCGCCTCTTAGTGGATCCTAAAAGTCGAAAGAAATCTAAAAGGAGCGAAGGCTCAGATGAATCATCGTTATTAATTTCTTACAAGATACCCATGCTTTTGAAGTTTCGGTAATATAGGCTTAAAATATAGAAGTTAGGAAAGAGTTACAAAATACATCAAATCATTTTTCATATGTTGAAATACACACCATATCAACAGTTTAGTTTGTGAAGTTGGTGGTTACTATACTGAACAATATCTTTATGATAGATATTATGTTCAAGTGTGAGGAGGAGATAGTTGGATGACTATGGATAAGAGTTGAACAGCATTAGGGTTTCCCGTGACTACATTGATGGAGTGAGAATGTTTATAAATTTGTGGCTGTAAAAAAGGGCAAAGATTGTGAAATTTCATGCCTTTGTACACGTGGCGTGAATTGTTATATAAGATCTCAGATGAATGTTTTTGACCATTTAGTGCAATTTGGCATAGACCAATCATACACTTGTTGGGTTTTACACGGTGAAATGTTAGAATATAGATTTATCTCTAAGGAAGAAAGGCTTGATAATGCAAATGTAGACATTGATGGGACATGCAATGATATTAATGAAGGTGATGATGGTGAGGAGGATGATGGCATGCAAGATTTGCTTCATGATGTGGGTACTTTCTTAAATGATTGTCCAATTGATCAGGATGGAAGCAGTCCTTTAATAGGTGTCGGAGATTCTATTATGGGTGCCTTTTATGAATTGTTGAGTAAAGCAACTGAAGAGTTATACCCCAGATGTACAAACTTTTTAAAGTTGTAGTTTTTAATAAAGTTGCTTCACCTGAGAGTATACAACAAGTGGGGAATAAGTCATTTGATATGTTACTTGCTTTGCTAAGGGATGTATTACCTAATTGTAAATCTTTGACGAAGTCCTATTATGAAGCAAATCAATTTCTAAGGAGCCTAGGATTGGGTTAGGTCTCGATACATGTATGTAAGTATGATTGTTTCCTGTTTTGGAAAGAGTATGGGGACTTGGAAAGTTGTCCTCAGTTTGGAATATCAAGATGGAGAATTAATGATGGCAGGGGCAAGAAGATACTCATAAATTTTTATAGTACTTTCCCTTAACCTCATGATTACAACGATTATTCATGTCAAGTAAGACTGCTAAACAAATGACGTGGCATAATGATAGGCCTAAAGGTGAAAGTAATACAATGGTTCATTCTTCTGATGGAGAAGCTTGGAAGAGCTTTATCCTGAATTTGCCAGGGAACCACGTAATGTTAGACTAGCCTTAGCAATAGATGGATTCAATCCACATGGCAATTTGTCACTTTCATATAGTGTGTGGCTTGTTGTTCTCTTACCATACAATTTACCCCCTTGAATGTGTATGGATGTGTCTTTTTTTATGCTATCACTGGTTATTCTAGGTCCGAAAGTAGTGGGTAGAGATATAGATGTGTATATGAGACCGCTAGTAGATGAGTTAAATGAGTTATGGGAATATGGTTTTGATGTTTTTGATGCTTCAAAAGGAGAAAATTATTGAATGCATGCAGCATTAATGTGGACTATCAATAACTTTCCAGCCTACGGTACTATTTTTGGGTGGAGCACTAAAGGCTATAAGGCATGCCCTGTTTGTAACAAGCACACCTCTTCTTGTAATTTAAGAAGTAAGACTGGTTACTTAGGCCATCGACGTTTTCTTCTTTACAATCATCCATGGAGAAAAAGCAAGAAGTTTGATGGCAAGAGTGATCATCGACTAACACCTAACTTACCAGATGGAGATGATGTGGTGGAACAATGATATCATGTATAGAATATATTTTATGGAAAGCACCCTAACAATAAGAGGAGAAGGAGATTGGAAGGAGAGTTGAATTGGAGAAAAAAAAATCATTCCTTTTAGTCTACCATATTGGCATATGTTAAGATTGAGGCATAACCTTAATGTCAAGCATATAGAAAAGAATATTTGTGACAACATCCTTTATACTTTGATGAATGTTGAAGGTAAAAATAAAGATACTATCAAGGCTCGGCTTAATTTGGAAGATATGAACATTTAAAAGGAATTATATTTGAAAAAAGCAGTTGATGGAACTATTATGGCAAAACCTCCAACATGCTATACAATGTCTATGGATGGAAAGAAGAAGTTTTGCAAGTTTGTAAAGCAGGTGAAGTTTCCAGATGGTTATGCATCTAATATATCTAGATGTGTTAATGTTGATCAAAGGAAGATTACTGAACTTAAGTCTCATGATTTTCATATACTGTTACAAAGCATTCTTCCATTAGGCACGCATGCAATCTTGAATAAAGATGTGACAGGTGTTTTAATAGAGTTGGGGGAGTTCTTTTGTCAAATTTGTAAACGAACTTTGAATAAGGATGACATACAGAAAATGTGTGGTGAGATAACTTTAATCCTATGCAAACTTGCAATGATATACCCACCAACATTCTTTGATGTCATGGTACATTTGGCTATTCATTTGCCAAATGAAGCCTTACTTGGCGGACCAGTTGCGTATAGATGGATGTATCCAATTGAGAGGTATTATTTAAATTTATCTTATCACTCATTAAAGTTAATTAAATAGTGTCGTATCTAATTATGGTTAATCATTTGTTAAGATTCCTAGGTACACTAAAGAGATTTGGTAGAAATAAAGCATGTCCAGAGGGGTCAATTGTTGAAACGTATGTTGTTAAAGAGTACATGAAATTCTATTCAATGTATCTAAAAGGAATTGAAACCAACTTCAACGTGCCAGAGTGAATCAATGATTTGGTTGATGGTAGTGACATATCAGTGTTCTTCCAATGATGTAAGCCGATTGGTGCTGCCAAAACAATTACCCTTCCTATAAAAGAGCTAGAGATTGCACATTGGTATGTGCTTATGAATTGTCATGAGATTGGGCCCTTTATTAAGTAAGTTTTTCTAACCTATTGTCAAATTAAGATATGGATTAATTACAGATATTTCATATAATCTTGATTGAAAATTTTTAATCCATAGTGAACACGTGGATGAGTTGAGGCAACAAAGTCCATTATATGTTGATAGGAGACATAGAGAATAATTTTCTTCATGGTTAAAGCATCGGGTGAGCAGAATGTTTGTACGTGGTGTACATTCATAATTATATATTATTAACTAATTTTCATTTGTTGTTATAGATGACGACATTAACTAGCTCCCGTGAAGGAAGTATCTTTGAGTCTTTGTATGCATTAGTATGTGGACCTCATAGTTTGGTGCAAAAGTACACTGATGCAATACAAATGGCATGCGATTTCGCACTGAAGCCCGTGATATGTGTAGGGTTACACAGAATAGTGGAGTTGCAGTGTTAGGAAGTTATGGGGAAGATAATATTACATTTTATGGGGTTTTTATAGATATTATCAGGCTTGAATATGTTAGGGGTAAAAATGTTGTATTTTTCAAGTGTAAATGTTATGATCTTGTAAATTCTAATATGAAGGTCAATGGCATTATGAAAAGCATCAATGCAACTAAGTTTTGGTACAAAGATGACCAATTTATTTTGGCACATCAAGCGAAGCAAGTCTTTTATGTGGAAGATTTATTATTTGGTCTAAATTGGCGGATTGTGTAAGAATGTGAAGCTAGACGTGTGTATGATATCCCTTCGCTTGGTAATGAAGAAGGTTCAAATGACATTGAGGAGCCTGATGAAGTTCGAGTTAAAGAAGAGGAATGTTCCTCAGAGTCTTTACATCGAAATGATATGCCATCTGATGTAGTAAATATTGTTTTATTGAATTCTGAGCAATGTTTGAATTATGATTTGGACTTAGACATAAGCAGTAGTGAGAATGAACGTGATATTGTATTGGAAGAGTCCACCGATGATGATGATGAATAAATTCTTATTATGCAATTGAACCTTTGATGTTGACCTTGTCATTGTTGTATGCAGATTTTATTATAGATTTATATTCAACACCAAAATAGTAGTTCCATTTCACCTTTTCTTTATATGCAACATCCATGCTTCTCTTTGACTCGAATTCTTCTATTTTGTACGGGATATTTCTCCTTATAATGACTTAAGGCCGTTCTCAGAAGCCTCAAAAGTAGCACCTGTTGCTTTGTGTCGATGAGAATCATTGTGAATAGCAAGTTCTTGCTATCATAGTGGCCAATGAGCTTTTCAAAATATAGGTCTTCACCTATAGACCCCTCTATTTGGACAAGTTTAGATGAGAGGTGTATGAATTCCTTTACACTGAATTCCTTGACACCTGAAGCAAAACACTCATAGTGTAGTGATAGACGTATAAGGTTTCAAAAGTCGCTTCTGCCATATTTTGCATCTTCTTATGATTAACCATATTCATGGATTCAAGAATGCAAAGCAGCCCCTCACAATATAAATAACTGTTATCATGATTTTTAATCTCATCATCGTAAAATATGAAATATGAAATGCACTATGGTTCTGTTTACTCATTTATCTAGTTACATTTTTTATATGATTTAGCACAATATATTTAAGTAACTTATGCATGTAGCTTGTTCATGTATAAACTTTAACTGTCGTAATTCTTAGTGTGGCACTAAATATGTGTTCCTACTATAAATATAGACAAAGATGCTAGCTTTAAGATTAATTACCTTGTAATTATTTCATTCAATTAGTTGATCTGTTGCTTAATATTAATGCCTCTTAAACTTGTTGTTGCATTCATTTAGTTTCATATATGTTTTTATTGTGTATAATAGGAAGGACCAACTCCTTCTTTGGTGAAGGCTGAAGTTCCATGGTTAGCTCGAAGGGGAAATCTTTCTATTAATGGGTAACCATTAAAATTATATCTGAAATCCCTCTTTTTAATCATCTTTTTTCTTGTAGCAATTTATGGTTTCTTATTTCTACTGCTCTAATTCAAGAAATTATTTAAATCAATTTCATGAATATGAGTGCATGAAAACATGTATTTAAATTAATTTCTTGTAGCAATATAAGTGCATGAAAACATGATTAGGTTATCTTTTTCTGTCCTCTTCCTTTTCCTTTTGATGGTAATGGGCATAAATAGCTTACTTTAGCTTACGAACATAAATATTATATAGACATGGTGTTAACTTATAATATACAAAAGATTATTGTCTGGATAAGATCCTAGGGGTTCCTAATTTGTTGTAGACTCATATAATGGTCCATTTCCCAACTTTGTCTGGGTGCAACCCTGTCATGCACTGTGGCATACTCCTGCAACATTAGAATCCAAAAATTAAAATGTTTCTAGAATTAGAGGTATATTAGGTTAGTCTAGAATTTCAGTGTTCTATTATATCATATCGATATACCTATATGATATATGATATGAAGCTAAGTAGAAGAGATTGTTGATATTCTATTAGATATATGCTTCTTGTTCATCATCACCTCCATTCTTTTTATGAGCTCATCTGCTGTTTCTGCTATGATCATGATTTGCCTTTCTGTATCCTTAATGAATCCTTCTTCAACTCCTTTATTGAACAGGGAAAGCAATCTGCTGTAGTATCTGTCTACGTTAAGTAATCCCACCTGTTTATAGAGTAACATAGAAGAACAAGAGTATCCCTTTAGATTAATGTTCCGACGTTTGATAGATGAGTGCATCTATAATCGATAAGGATCAGAGACACACTAGTTTTTCATAAATTCCAAGCTAAGACTAAGCAATCATCTCTAGTACCTCTTCCATAGTTCCATATGCACCTGAAAAGATCTCAACTTTTTATAACTAAAGAAATATAGATGTTGAATCAAGAACTGTTAATACTTGCCAGGAATTGCAATGAAAGCATCTGCATGCTTTGCCATTTCTGTTTTTCTTGTATACATGTCTTTAACAATTTTCACTTCTATGATTACTCCAGTTATCTTTCAAAGAGTAGAACATAAAGGGTAGCTTTTTGTTCATTTTTTTTCTCAAAATAGATAATAAAACATAAGGGATGAAATATTATATGTAACATCCCCTCACCAATTGCCATGAATAGGAGTGTATAAATGTATAGTGACATATGCATGCATTCATATA
>JANZXR010096894.1:0-10129 GCA_027575705.1 Erythroxylum echinodendron
ATAAGTCAAAAGTAAATAATGGAGTCATATCCCAAGCAGAGACTCAGGCATAAGAAGTGGAATATGCCACTGAGAGTCTTTCCCACCGAGGGCACCTAGTGACCGTGCCAATGAACTATTTTACCCACCTAAGGTGTCCAAGGGGTTCTTTTGCTCACCAAGCATACCTAGCGACCATGCCAACAGGTTGTTTTTCTCACCGAAGGTGCCCAACTAATTTTTTCCAATAAAAGTGCCTAGCAAATGTGCCAACGAATTGTTTTTTCCATTGCAGGTGCCTAATGACCATGCTAACGGGTTGTTTTGCCCACCAAGGGTGTCTAGAGATCATGCCAATGGGCTGTTTTACCCAGTGAAGGTGCCCAATTAACTGTTTTCCCATCAAAGGTGCTTAGCAAACATCCCAACGGGCTCTTTTGCCCACCGAGGGTGCCTAGGGACTGTGCCAATGAGTTGTTTTACCCATCCAAGGTGCCCAAGGGGCTATTTTTCCCGCGTAATAGCAACCGTATCAACAAGTTGTTTTACCCACTGAAGGTGACTAATGACGGTTCCAACTGACGATTTTCCCGTAGAAGGTGACATGCAACCATTCCAATAGGTTGTTTTTCCCACCGAAGGTGGCTAGCGACAATTCCAACAGACTATTTTGCTCACATAAGGAGCCTAGCTGCCATGCCAATGGGACTTTTTCCCCATCGAAGGTGCCTAATAATCATGCCAACGGGTTATTTCCTAACGACCGTGCCAACAGACTACTTTAACAACTAAAAGTGCCTAGCGACCGTGTCAGTGGGCTGGTTTGCCCACCCAAAGTGCATGGCGACCGAATCAAAGGCTTGTTGCGTCCATCGAAGACACCCAACAATCGTGTCGATGAGTTGTTTTGTCCACTGGCGTTGCCTAGTGACCATACCTGCGGGCTATTTTACCCACCAAAAGTGGCCAACGACCATACCAATAGGTTATTTTACCCACCGATGGTGCCTAACGACCATGTCAACGGGCCGTTTTACCCAACAAAGTTGCCTAGCGACCTTGCCAATAGCTATTTTGCCAACCAAATGTGCCCAATAAGTTGTTTTTCCCGTCAAAGGGACCTAGCGGCTGTGCCAACGGGTTGTTTTTTCCACCGAAGGTGGCTAGCGACCATGCCAATAGGTCTTTTTTCCACTGAATGTGCTGAGGTAACACGTCAAGGGACTTTTTTTCCCATCAAAGGGGTGCCAACGAGCTGTTTTCCCTATAAAATGTGCCTAGTGTCCATGCCAATAGGCTGTTCTTCCCACCGATGGTGCCTAACGGGCGGGCTATTTTTTGCAAAAGGTGCGTAGCAAACATCCCAACAGGCGGTTTTGCCTATTGAAGATACTTAGAGACCATTTCAACTGGTTGTTTTGCCCATCGAGTGTGCTTAGCAACCGTCCCAACTAGCCATTTTTCTCACCGAAGGTGCGCAACTGGCTGTTTTTCCCACCAAAGGTGCCTAACGAATGCTCCAGTAGGCCGTTTTACCCACCGAAGGTGCTAAGTGACCATGCGAATGGGTTATTTTGGCCTTTGAAGGTGCCTAGTGTCAGTGCCAATGGCTCTTTTGCCTACCGAGGGTGCCTACCGACTGTGCTAATGAGCTGTTTTGTCCAATAAGGGTGCCTGGGGATCATGCCAACGACCTATTTCACCCATCGAGGGTGCCCAACGGGCTATTTTTCCCTCTAAAGGTGCAAAGAAATCATGCCAACGGGCTGTTTAGCACATCGAAGGTGACTAAAGACTATTCCAGCGGGCTATTTTCCCACCGAAGGCGACTAGCGACCATTCCACCAGGCTGTTTTGCCCACATAAGAAGCCCAGCGACGGTGTCAATAGGCTGTTTTGCATACCAAAGGTGCCCAGCAAGCTGCTTTTCCCACCAAAATTGACTAACAAATGTGCCAACGGGTTGTTTTTCCCTTCGAGGGTGCCTAGTGACCATGCCAACGAACTGTTGTACCCACCTATGGTGCCCAAGGGGTTGTTTTGCCCACTAAGCGTGCCTAGAGACAATGCCAACAGGTTGTTTTTCCCATCGAAGTTACCTAGTGACCATGCCAATGGGTTATTTTGCCCCCTAAGGGTGCCTAGTGACTGTGTGAACGAGTTGTGTTGGGAACCGAGAGAGTCCAATTGACTGTTTTTCCCACGAAAGGTGCCTAGCGAACATGCCAATGGGCTCTTTTACCCACCAAGGGTGCCGAGGGACTATATCAACGGGCTGTTTACCCATTGATGGTGCCCAACGGGCTATCTTTCCCACCTACGGTGCCTAGCAATCATGGAAAAGGGCTGTTTTTCCCACCGAAGGTGACTAATGATTATTCCAAAGGGTTATTTTCCCATAAAAGGTGACCAGTGACCATTCAAATGGGTTGTTTTCCCATCATAGGTGACTAACGATAGTGCCAATGGGCTATTTTTCCAACATAAGGTGCCTAGCTACCATACCAAGGGGACTTTTTCCCATCAATGGTGCCTAGCGACCATGCCAACAGACTGATTTTCCCACCGAAGGTGCCTAGCAACCGTACCAACGAGCTATTATAACAATTGAAGGTGCCTAGCGATCATACCAACGGGCTGTTTTGCCCAACCAAGGTGCATAGCGACCAAGCTAAAGGATTGTTTTGTCCATCATAGGTGCCTAGCGACTGTTTTGGCGGGCTATTCTACCCATCAAAGGTATCAAACGAGTTGTTTTACCGACCGAGGTTGCCTAGCGACCATACCAGTGGGCTGTTTTGCCGACTAAAGGTGGCTAGCGGCCATGTCAATAGGCTATTTTGCCCGCTGAAGATGCCCAACGGGTTGTTTTCCTGTCTGATGGTGCCTAGCGACCATGCCAACAGGCTATTTTAAGCATCGAAATTGCCTAGCGCTATTGCCAACGGGCTATTTTGTCGACAAAATATGCTTTATAAGATGTTTTTCCCTTTGAAGAGACCTAGCGGTTGTGCCAACGAGTTGTTTTGCCTGTCGAAGATGCGTAGCTACCATGCCAGTGGGCTATTGTATGCTCCAAAGGTGCCCAATAGGATGTTTTACCGATCAAGGGTGCCTAGCAACTTTGTCAATAGGTTATTTTTCCCATGAAAGGTGCCCAGCGACCATTCCAACGAGGTATTTTATCCACCAAACTTACCCGATGGGTTTTTTTGCCCACCGAAGGTATGCCAATGACCTGTTTTTCCTTTTAAAGGCATCTAGTGACTGTGCTAATAGATTGTTTTGCCCATCATTGCCAAAGGGCTATTTTAGCCACCGAAGGTGGCTAGCAATCGTACCATCATTTTTTCCACTGAATGTGCTGAGTGACCGTGTCAACAAAATATTTTGCCCACCAAAAGTGTGACAACGGGCTATTTTTCCTATAAAAGATGCCTGGCGTCCTTCCCAACGGGTTGTTTTGACCACGAACAGTGCCCAAAGGGTTGTTTTCCCACCAAGGGTGCCCAACAATCATCCCAACGGGTTGTTTTGCCCACAGAAGGTGCCTAGGGACCATGTCATTGGTTTGTTTTGCCCATCGAGGTGCCTAGCGATCGTGCCAACGGGCTTTTTCGACTAAAGGTGCCTAGCGGACGTGCCAATGGGTTGTTTTGGCCGCTGAAGGTGGTAAGTAACCATGTGAACGGGCTGTTTTACCCAGTGAAGGTGCATAGTGACCGTTCTAAAGGGTTGTTTTGCCCTCCAAGGGTGCCCAACAACCACATCAACCGACAGTTTTGCCCACCGATGGTGTATAACAATTGTTGCAATAGGCTATTTTCCCGCTGAAGGTGACTAGCAATTGTTCCAACGAGCTGTTTCGCTCATGTAAAGGGCATATTGATCGTGTGAATGGGCTGTTATGCACCAAAGGAGCCCAACTGGCTGTTTTCACACCGAAGTTGCCTAAAAAACATGTTAATGGGTTGTTTTTCCCATCAAAAGTGCCTAGTGACAGTTCCAATAAACTGTTTTACCCAGTTATGGTGCCCAAGGGCTTGTTTTACCCACTGAGCGTGCCTAGCAACCATACCAACAGGCTATTTTTCTCACCAAAGTGGCCCAAGTGACTTTTTTTCCTACTAAAGGTGCCTAGTGAATGTGACAACAGGCTGTTTTTCCCATCTAAGGTGCCTACTGATCATGCCAATGAGTTGTTTTGCCCACCAAGGGTACACAGCGAAAGCGTCAATAGGCTATTTTACCAAACGGAGGTGCCCAACTGACTAGTTTTCCCACCAAATGTGCCTGGCAAACATGCCAATGGGCTCATCTGCCCACCGAGGATACCTAGGGACCGTGCCAACGGGTTGTTTTGCCCATCGAAGATGCACAACGAACTATGTTTCCCACCTAAGGTGCCTAACGATCATGCCAACAGGCTGTTTTGCCTAAAGAAGTTGACTAGAGACTATTTCAACAAGCTATTTTCCCGCATAAGGTAACTAGAAACCATTAAAATGGTTGTTTTCCACACCGAAGGTGGGTAGCGACAGTGCCAATAGACTGTTCTGCCCACATACAGTGCCTAGCTACCGTGCCAATGGGACTTTTTCCCCATGAAAGGTGCGTAGCGACTGTGCCAACGGGCTAATTTTTCCATCAAAGGTGCCTAGTGACCGTACCAATAGGCTATTTTAACAACCGAAGGTGCCCAATGAGCTATTTTGCCCACCTAGGAGGCCTAGCAACCATGCCAATGGGCTGTTTTACCAACTAAAGGTGGCTAGAGACCATTCTAACAGGCCGTTTTATCCACTGAAGGCGCCCAACGGGTTGTTCTACCCACAGAGACTACCTAGCAACCATACCAACAGGTTGTTTTGTCGACCAAAAGTGGCTAGCGACCATGCCAACAAATTGTATTACCTACCGAAGATGCCCAGTGACTTGTTTTGCCCACCGATGGTGCCTAGCAGTCATGCCAATGGGCTATTTTACCCACCAAAGCTGCCTAACTGATTTGTTGACAAAATATGCCCAATAAGTTGTTTTTTCCCTTGAAGGGGCCGAGCAGCTGTGCCAATGGGTTGTTTTGCCCACCGAAGGTGCTTAATGACCATGTCAATGAGCTATTTTACCCACTGAATATGCCCAACGAGCTATTTTTCCCTCCTAAGGGAGACTAGTAACTGTCCCAACGGGATCTTTTGCCACCGAAGGGGCTTAACGACCATACCAATGGGTTCTTTTACCCACTAAGGTTGCCTAACGACTGTGGCAATGGGTCATTTTGCCCAACGTAGGTGGCCAATTGACTGTTTTCTCTCCAAAGGCACCTAGCGACCATGCCAACAGGTTGTTTTTCTCACCGAAGGTCCCCAATTGACTGTTTTTCCCACTATAGGTGCCTAGTGAATGTGCCAATGGGATTTTTTCCCAACAAAGGTGCCCAGTGACCATGCCAACGAGTTGTTTCGCCCACTAAGGGTGCCTAGTGAAACTGTTAATGGGCTATTTTACCAACCGAAGCTGCCCAACTGACTGTTTCTCCCACCAAATGTGCCTAGCGAACTTGCCAATGGGCTCTTCTTCCAATCGAGGATACCTAAGGACCATGTCGACGGGCTGTTTTACCCATCGAAGGTACACAACGAGCTATTTTTCCCACCTAGGGTGCCTAAAGATCATGCCAACGGGCTGTTTTGCCCAAAGAAGTTGACTAATGACTATTTTAACGGGCCATTCTCACACAGAAGGTGAGTAGAAACCATTCAAATGGCTGTTTTCCCCACCGAAGGTGGGTAGCAATAATGCCAATGGGCTGTTTTGCCTATATACAGTGCCTAGCTACCTTACTAATGGGACATTTTCCCCGACAAAAGGTGCATAGCGGCCGTGCCAATGGGCTAATTTTCCCATCGAAGGTGCCTAGTGACCTTACCAATAGGCTATTTTAACAACCGAAGGTGCCCAACGAGCTATTTTCCCCACCTAGGCTGCCTAGCGACCATGCCAACGGGTTGTTTTGCTTACTAAAGGTGGCTGGTGACCATGCTAATAGGTTGTTTTACCCACCGAACATGCCCAACGGGTTGTTCTACCTACAGAGACTACCTAGCGACCATACCAACAGGCTGTTTTGCCTACCAAAGGTCGCTAGCGACCATGCCAACAGACTATTTTACCCATCGAAGATGCTAAATGGCTTGTTTTGCCCACCGATGGTGCTTAGCAATCATACCAACGGGCTGGTTTACCCACCAAAGCTGCCTAACAACCTTACCAATGCACTGATTTGTCGATTAAATGTGCCGAATAAGTTATTTTTTCTCGTCGAAGGGTCCTAGCAGCTGTCCCAACGGGTTGTTTTACCCACTGAACGTACTTAGCAACCATGCCAACGGGCTATTTTACCTATATAATATGCCCAACTGGATATTTTTCCCCCAAGGGGTGCCTAGCAACTGTCCCAATGGGATCTTTTACCCACCGTAGGTGCCTAGCAACCATACCAAAGGGTTGTTTTGCCCACTAAGGGTGCCTAATGACTATGTCAATGGGCCATTTTGCCCACCGTAGGTGGCCAACTGACTGTTTTTCTCACCAAAGACACCTAGCGACCGTACCAACAGGAAGGTGCCTAGTGACCATGCCAACGAGTTGTTTTGCGCATCAAGGGTGCCTAGTGAAAGCGTGAATGGACTATTTTACCAACTGAAGGTGCCTAACTGGCTATTTCTCTCACCAAATATGCCTAGCAAACTTGCCAATCGGCTCTTCTGGCCACCAAGGATACCTAAGGACAAAGTCAATGGGTTGTTTTACCCAATGAGGTTGACTAACGACTATTTTAACAGGCTATTTTCCCACAGAAGGTGGCTAGCGACCATTCAAAAGGCTGTTTTCCCCACAGAAGTTAGGTAGCAACTATGCCAACGTACTGTTTTGCCTACATACGGTGCCTAGCTACCGTGCCAGTGGGACTTTTTCCTTATAAAAGGTGCATAGTGGCTGTGCTATCGGGCTAATTTTCCCATCGAAGGTGCCTAGCAACTATACCAATGGGTTATTTTAACAACTGAAGGTGCCCAACGAGCTATTTTGCCCACCTAGGCTGCCTAGCGACCATGCCAACGGGTTGTTTTGCCAACAAAAGTTGGCTAACGGCCATACTAACAGGCTATTTTACCCACCGAAGTGCCTAACGGGTTGTTCTACCCACAGAGGCTAGCTAGCGACAATACCAACAGCCTTTTTTCCCTACAAATGGTGGCTAGTGACCATGTCAATAGACTATTTTACCCATCGCAGATGCCCAATGGTTTTTTTTACCCACCAATAGTGCCAAGCGATAATTCTAATGTGCCCAAAAAGTTGTTTTTTACCATTGAAGGGGCCTAGCAGCAATACCAGCGGGTTGTTTTGCGACCGAAGGTGCATAGCGACCATACCAATGGGTTGTTTTGCCCACTGAGGGTGCCTGACGACTGTGTCAATGGGCCATTTTGCCCACTGTAGGTAGCCAATCGACTATTTTTCTCACCAAAAGCGCCTAGCAACCGTACCAATAGGCTGTTTTTCTTAGTGAAGGTGCCCAACTGACTGTTTTTCCTACTAAAGGTGCCTAGAGAATGTGACAAGGGGCTGTTGTTCCTAGCAAAGGTGCCTAGTGACCATGCCAACGAGTTGTTTTGCCCACCAAGGGTGCCTAGCAAAAGTGTCAATAGGCTGTTTTGCCAACTGAAGGTGCCCAACTAACTGTTTTCTCACCAAATGTCCTAGCGAACTTCCCAATCCGCTCTTTTGCCCACCAAAGATATCTAAGGACAGCATCAACGGGTTTTTTACACACCGAAGGTGCCGAATGAGCTGTTTTGCCTAATGAAATTGAGTAACGACTATTTTAACGGGCTATTTTCCCAAAGAAGGTGGCTAGCGACCGTTCAAAAGGTTGTTTTCCCCACAGAAGTTGGATAGCGACTGTGCCAACGTGCTGTTTTGCCCACATACGGTGCCTAGCTACCATGCCAGTGGGACTTTTTCCTTATAAAAGGTGCATAGTGGCGGTGCCAACGGGCTAATTTTCCTTTTGAAGGTGCGTAGTGACTATGCCAATTGTTTATTTTAACAACCAAAGGTGCACAACGAGCTATTTTGCCCACCTAGTCTACCTAGCGACCATGCCAAAAGGCTGTTTTGCCTAAAAAAGTTGGCTAGCGGCCATGCTAACAGGTTGTTTTACCCACCGAAGGTGAGCAACGGGTTGTTCTACCCACAAAGGCTAGCTAGTGACCATACCATCAGGCTGTTTTGCCTACCAATGGTGGCTAGTGACCACGTCAACAGATTGTTTTACCCACTGATAATGCCCAAGGGTTTGTTTTGCCCACTGATGGTGCCAAACGATCATTCCAACGAGCTGTTTTACCCGCCAAAGCTGCCTAAGAACCTTGCCAATGGGTTGATTTATCGACCAAATGTGCCCAAAAAGTTGTTTTTCCCGTTGAAGGGGCCTAACAGCTATGCCAATGGGTTGTTTTGCCCACCGAAGGCGCGTAGCGACCGTGCTAATGTGCTATTTTACCTACTAAATGTGCCCAACGAGCTATTTTTCCCCCAAAGGTGCCTAGTAACCATCCCAGCTGGATCTTTTGCACACCAAAGGTGCCTAGCGATCATACCAATGGATTGTTTTACCCACTGAGGGTGCCTAACGACTATGTCAATAGGCCATTTTTCCCATCGTAGGTGGCCAACTGGCTGTTTTTCTCACCGAACATGCCTAGCGTCCATGCCATCAGGCTATTTTTGTCGCCGAAGGTGCCTAACTGTTTTTCCCACTAAAGGTGTCAAGTGAATGTGCCAACAGCTTGTTTTTTCCAACGAAGGTACCTGGTGACCGTGCCAACGAGTTGTTTTGCCCACTAAGGGTGCCTAGAGAAGGTGGCAACCGGCTGTTTTACCAATCGAAGGTGCCCAATTGCCTGTTTTTCGCACCAAATGTGCCTAGCGAACTTGCAAATGGGCTCCTCTTCCCACTGAGGATACCTAGGGACTGTGTCAACGGGCTATTTTACGCATCAAAGGTGCCCAACGAGCTGTTATTCCCACTTTGGGTGCCTAACAATCATGCCAACGAGCTATTTTTCCCAACAAAGTTGACTAACGATAGTTCTAACAGGCTATTTTCCTATAAAAGGTGACTAGCGACCATTAAAGCGGGATATTTTTCCCACCAAAGGTGGGTAGTGACTGTATCAACGTGCTGTTTTGCCCACATAAGGTGCCTAGCTACCATGTGAATAGGACTTTTTCACCACAAAAGGTGCTTAATGGTAGTGCTAATGGGCTGATTTTCTCGTCAAAGGTGCCCAGTGATCTTACCAATGGGCTATTTTAACTTCCGAAGGTGCCTAGTAACTGTGTCAGTGGGCTATTTTGCCCACCCAAGCTGCATGGTGACCAAGACAATGGCTTGTTTTATCCACCGAAGGTATCTAGCAACCATGCAAACGGGCTATTCTACCCACCGAAGGTGCCCATCGAGCTGTTTTGCCTACCGAATGTGGCTAGTGACCCTCCTAATAGACTATTTTTCTGACCAACTGAGTCTAACAAACATGCCAACCGGCTCTTTTACCCATCGAGGGTGTCTAGGTACCTTGCCAATGGGATGTTTTACCTATCGAAGGTGCCCAATGAACTATTTTTCCCACTTAGGGTGCCTACCAACTGTGCCAATGGGTTGTTTTGCCCACTGAACATAACTAGTGACTGCTCCAATGAGTTATTTTCCCATAGAAGTTGACTAACGACCATTTAAGCGGGTTGTTTTCTGATCGAAAGTGGCTAACGATAGTGCCAACTGGCTATTCTGTCCACATAAGGTGCCTAGCTACTGTGTCAAGGTGTAACACCCCACTCTCGCTGTTCTATTTTCTTTATCATGAATTATTCTTTCAATGTACTCTTACGAGAACATCTGAGCTCAATTATTTCTTGTGTCCACTCATACATATTATTCACTCGAAAGTCGGATTCAATTCCCCAGTAAGATCACTTAGTTCTAAAATCCTCGATATCGACCTCTTTTATACACACTGATTTTAATTCAATAGCTAATCATAATTTCTTTTTGCCCCTTTGTGTCTCGACACTCTAC
>JANZXR010096905.1:0-10128 GCA_027575705.1 Erythroxylum echinodendron
GATCCCTCGCGTAGGGGGCCCATATTAATCCCATATCGGTTGGAGAGGGGAACGAAGCATGCCTTATAAGGGTGCGGTGCGGATACCTCTCCCTTGCAGACGCGTTTTCCATGCCCCAACGCACCGGATCCCATCAGAATTCCGAAGTTAAATGTGCTAGGGCAAGAGCAGTACCAGGATGGGTGACCTCCTAGGAAGTCCTGTGGGAGTAATGCCCTAAAGAGGCTTACACGCTAGAAAAACAAAACTGTGAGAGCGCGAGGCCCGAGAGGTCGAGGCTTAGAGCGGACAATATCTGCAAGCGGGTGGTCTGGGCTGTTACATTTGATCTTTGGGCCATCCATATATGTAGATTGAGAAGATGCATACTGAATAAAAGCTACAACTCCCTCAACAAACTCAGGATTAATGAAACCATTAGGTGTTAATCGTCTATACATCCAAGATCTATTGACATTACTCATTTATGCAAAACTGTTAATTTGAAACAATGATTCCATAGTTACTATCCTTCATGTTTCCCAAAATTTACAAAACATCTAAACTTTAAACAATATCCCCTAAGTATTAACCAATTGAATTAATCACCTACAATTGATTTCAAAACTATGGTACGTGGCATTATTTACACCTGTGAATTAAGAAAACAAGTTCTTCCTGTGACTCCTAGGCTTATAAAATTTTTCACCGATAAGCCTCACGGGAGCTACATCACAGGTTTATAGTCTATATACCGTCCTACGGGTTTATTATGGAACGTAATTGTCTTGTCTATGAAACGTTTTAATTCCTTGTGTTAATACTAAGTTTGCATTAATCAAATCGAAATTGAAGTATTAACCGATCGAATTAATCACCTACAATTGATTTCAAAACTATGTTATTTGCATTGTTTACACCCGTGAATCAAGAAAATAAGTTCTCGCTATGACTCCTAGGCTCGCGGAATTTTTCACTAATAAGCCTCATGGGAGCTCCAACACGGGTTTTTAGCCTATATATCATCCTGTAGGTTTATTATGGAAAGTAATTGTCTTGTCTATGAAATGTATTAATTCCTTGGGTTAATACTAAGTTTGCATTAATCAAATCGAAGTTGAAGTATTAACCGATCGAATTAATAAACTACAATAGATTTCAAAATTGTGGTACATGGCATTGTTTACACCTGTGAATCAAGAAAATAAGTTTTTACTCTAACTCTTAGGCTAATGGAATTTTTCACCTATAAGCCTTACGGGAGCTGTATCATGGGTTTGTAGCTTATATATCATCCTAGGGGTTTATTAAATGCTCTGAAATCGTCCATAACATCTCAAACTCATTACACATACAGTAAATACTTAGACTATTAAAAAATAACATAAAAACTGATCAATGATTATAAGAATATTCTAAACAACAACACAAAATCAAGACCTCCTTTGCTTTCACACAAATTCCAATGGTATCATAATCGTATTAAAAAAGAAATACATATGGTAAATATTAGTTAGACAACTAACCTGGATGGATGGATAACTTCTAACTACAAGTGATGCTCTCCAACACAATATAGGGCCTGCAAAAAAGAATATGAAATATTTAATATAATAAACTTGTTCTAATACAACATCACAAACTAATGTGGTCCATCAAACTATAGGAGTAAGATCATAAACAAACTTTCCGTGACCTATTTAATCCTTTTACTAGAGTAATATTAAAGGAGACATTTACAAAACTACATTTAAATTACTAGTGCTGGTGGTATGATGACAAATTTAAGTAACTATATATGCAGTTAAGTGATGCCTTGTAGTTTACTTTGACATGCTTAAAAAAAGACAGGTACTAAGTCCTTCTTATAGGCTTAATAATAAGTTTCAAACAATTAAATAATCTTTTTAGGAAACATTGTTTTGAGCAACAAGTGTAGGATATATGATTTAGTCCTTATTTGTGTAAACAATTAAATAAAAGCATTGCAACATTGCAAGATCAAAAGTTGTTTTTTTTTTATTATTAATTGTGTGGTAGTGTGATCCTAATTACATATTGAAAGCTTCTATAGATAATTTTTTTATCTACTATCGATTGAGTCAATTATTTAAAATTATATAATAAATTAAAATCCACTTCAATATTTAAACCTAGTTAAATCAGAAATTCAATTTCCAAACATAGATAAGAACATAGGTGTTAAATCATAAATTAACTGACTAGTTCATAAATTTTAAGGCATGTGATGTTACTTTTTAAGATGGGTACATGCACAAACTTTACTCAAAGATTAAAAACATCATCAGTACTAGTGTATTGTTATTAGTTTGCCTTTACAAAAATGTTTATTATATGAACTATTTGGATCTATAAATTAGAAATGAATGGCAATTCTAATACTGAACAAGTATTTTAGATTGAATAATTAATAAAAATTAAGTTACTTGACATGTATGTCAAATAAATCATGGAAGTACCAACAAGAATTTGAATTATTATGGTGAAAAACTAGTGGTATATTTCATTATCAAAACTTAAAATGATAATGATATTAATTCAATTGAACATTATAGAGATGTACAATGCACACTCTTTAAGTCAAACACAAAAAGAAAGCCATTATATAGGTGTTAAGAACCTGATGAACAAAGAGGAGACCTCACAACCCATACAAGGAATTTTATAGGTCAATTCATAGACAAGCAGGTAGATCTTGATCATACACAGTATCTATGTATGAACATGTTTCAGGAAAAACAAAATGAAGACTAAGTGCCTCTGGCTCTTCAAATCATTTTGATAAAAAGTTCAATTCAATAATAAACAAACAGTTGGTTTTCTGCTCTAGATTACAATACAATTATGAAAAAAGCCAAGAATCTAGTTGAGAGGTTGATCACCCACCATTTAAAAAAAAGACATTATGGTCCTATCTAGTTAGAGAATTCCTATTAAGCATTGCAAATAGAATCGGTAGGCATCACTTGTTGAATGCAGTAACTTTCTTGTTAGTTCCTGATATTCTAAAATTGGAATTTGAAACTAATTTTTAACACCCAGAAACTGGATGAGACTTCCAGATTAATAACTAATAAACAACAACTTCAAATTAAAATCCCTAAAAGTGTTATGCTTAAACAAAACATGAAGATATGTTTTCGTATGGATACAACGAATAAGAAAACTTTTTTCACTTGGCTGAAAATAACCTAAAGGCTCTTTTGAGAGTTAACCTCATATTCCCATAAACAAAAACAAAACAAAATGAGGAAAGAAGCCCTACTATTGAAAGATACCTTTGCACCCACGTCAAAAATCAGAATCCAAACACAAAAGACCCCCTAAAACCCTAAGAAGATAAAGAAAAACATTAGGAAGCAAAAAAAGAAATAGAAATAGAAAGAGAGAGGCAGAAGAAGAGAGCATTACCCAAAAATCAAAAGAGAAACGTGTAAGGATAGGGGCGGCTATAACCAGTGTTGATTGGAGCAAATGGCACACTCTTAACGTTGTTATAGAGGCACTCTGGTATGAAGAACGGCAACGGCGAGGAGAGGAGATGCAGACGTGCAATAATAGAGGACAAAAACAGATGGAAACAACACGAAGAAGGAGGAAAAATAAAGAAAGAATAGAGGAGAAAATGAAGGGAGGGTTAGAGGTGCCTTTAACCCCAAATCGAAATGACATCGTTTGGCATTTAACTAAACGATTTTGTTTGACATTTAACTAAATGAGTAATTTGAAGTTAATGACGGAAGTGGAAGATGCAGACGTGCAACAACAGAAGATGAAAACAGATGAAAATGACACGAAGAAGGAGGAAAAATCAAGAAAGAGTAGAGGAGAAAATGAAGGGAGGGTTTGAGGTGCCTTTAAACCCAAACCAAAATGACATCATTTGGCATTTAACTAAATGATTTCGTTTGACATTTAACTAAATGAGTAATCTGAAGTTAATGACAGAAGTGGAAGACCGTCGAAAAATCACCGACAAAATATAAAACCGTCGACAAAAAATCGAACTTATCTTGTCACTTGACAATTTTCCTATTCCAAATGTCCATTGTAATACCTCAATTCTCTAATAGCTTCAATTAATTCCAATTCATTAACTAGGGTCCATTAATATCAAAATTCAAGTCACATGCCTTTCACTTTCAAATGATACTAAAATTTTACCTTATATCATACATGTACTTTGATAAATATGTAACATTTCATCTAGGAAATATTTTGGGGATTTACAATTCTCTTCCCCTTAAAAGAATTTCGTCCTCAAAATTCATACTTGATAAGAATAGCTGACGATACTAAAGAAATAACTAATAAGTGATCATACTAGTCTGATAATTATTGTACACATACATTGAATATGACCTGTACCTCTTGAACATTATGGTATAGAATACTTTGTGGATCTAAGTCCTTCTAACAATAGCAATTGTATCATCTCATAGTCAAGAATCCAATAACATAGTTTGGATACTTTACAACAAACAAAGTACATGTACTCTCTATAGTATATTCGACTTCTCGTGACTGAGTGTCATACTTATCCAACTCCAACATTCACATCTGATTCGTTCAATACTCATTTGTTCCTAAAAATGGAACATTTCATTTACATGGCACAATTCAGTGAAAGTTCTCATACCAAATATTTCTTTCCTTAATAATCTGTACTGTTCACAAAATCCTTATTAGTCAACTATATTCATCATTACTTTTCCACCATTCATAATATCTTACTCAAATGATACCTTGATCTCGATTACTTTGATATCCAAGCATATAATATATGTGTACACTGTAATATCATTTGCCAAAGCAATCACATTATCATATGTACACTCAAAATAACTTATCAATGTAATCTTGAGGACTTCTATATATATAATTATCATTTAGTTCATCTTACTTACATATGTTCTCAATAAATTCAAAAATATAAAATAAATAACCTTCATGAAATTCTTATATCAAACTGAATGTTATAATCTTATACTAAATCACAAACTCCCAATATGATATCTAAACAACCATTCCAGTACCAAGTTCAACCTCTCAAAGTATTAGAAACTTTGGTCTTTGTTCAAATTTGCTTGTACACTTTAAATCCCATCACTTTTACTTACATCTCTATTCCTTTCTCCGTCACTTTGCTTGTACACTTTAAATCCCATCACTTTTACTTACATCTCCATTCCTTTCTCCATCAAAGCCACGAAAAATATTTACTTACACATCAATTTTAAGCTATACAACCACAACATAATACTAGCCTTGTATTCCTTAATATAACCATAAATACATGTACATTGACTCTATATCCAACATATCAAACATGTAGTATCTCCTATATCATGATATCAACAAACTTTCTTTTTCTCATACTTTGACAGATCATCATTAATCTTGATTTACCCAGAGGGTCCAGATATAGATGGACGAGATCACATAGGAGTATTACTCTCGGCAACCTCAAGAAATCTTTCTATACTTAAATCTAAAACTGAAAGGTGGGACAAACTGCATTAGACCAAACACAACTCTTATATCCAAGTATAAGCAATATTTAAGCATCGGTTAACCAGAATCGCCTAAACCATACTCTGATACAACATAATGTAACACCCACATACCCTTTAGGAGGATAAGCAGATGTTACACAAAACAAAACCAAAGTAATCCAATACATAATAAAGCATTTCTAGCAACTCAAGGAGCATAAGGACTTAAACATATCAAAACAATACAAGACGTTTCCAAAATTTAAGTAACCAATCATTACTTTTCTATACATATTTGACTTTAAATAAAATTTAACCAGCACACTGAATTTATTTGAATATATGCTTCAAACAAAATAGTACTTATCTTAAGCTCAAATACACTGTGAATTACAATATTTACAAACTTTTAAGAAAATACATCATATCTCATGTTATTACATACAACCCAAAAGTACATTCCTAAACAAAACACATTCTTTGTGGCCACTATGAATGTCTTTGTCCTAGTAGCAAGTCTTTTTATCAGAACCTACATAGAAGTAAAACCACCGCGCTAAGTATAAGGCTTAGTAGGGAATAATTAAACAAGACATGATTTGGTGACTGTTTCTAACAGTCGTTTAACATTCACATATACATAATCAAATTACATTTCAAACAATAATCGTTCATATAAAAGTGCAATCAAATCAATATGTATCTCAGAACAGAAAATACTAAATGAAAATAGAAAATATTTACTTTAGAGCAAAACTTACAAGTATCAGAATAGAATAGCAAAATTTCGTAACTGAACTTTAAAATACCAGAAAAAAACTTGCCTATATCAAAACAGTATCTGATTATATCAGAACAAAACTTAGTTATTTTAAAACAGAGCTTGATTATATCAGAACTGAGCATTAACAAAATACAAAACAAATTAGCCTACTAATCCTTTTTACAGAAGTGGGTAACGGGACCAGAATAGGAGATATCTATTGGTATCATAGAACAAGAGAGACTCATGTCTCGACGCCAAAGTGTCCTTATCAGGAGACACTAAAGTGCCAATATCAGGAGAGACTTATGTCTTAGACACCGAAGTGTCATTATCAGGAGACACCAAAGTGTCGACACCTTAAATATGTCCAGGAGCAGCTGCAGACCCTTCTAGGGATGCCTATTTACCCACGGCTAAAACTTGACAATTTTAGAACATCTATTTTAGATTTTGCAATCACAAGAAAAAGATGTATGTATTTATTCCACTTTCCTCATTTTGAACATATAAATATGCACATCCAACTAATCATACCTTATAAGCACAAACATTTGTAATAATGTACCATTAAAGGCATTATGTATTTCCCATTCCATATCATGACACAAAGCTCCAATTTGTAACCAATCATATTCAATTCACATCATATAAACCTTTTGAAACACATTGGTATTCATAAGAACACATTCATCTTTAAACACATCATTCTTTTTAACATTTGACACATTATTAATTAACCTCACATTCTTTAAGTAATTATCTTCATTAATGAACCATAACTCAATTAAGTTTTACTCTATTAATCTAACATCATCTAGGTTCATTTTTAATCTCAATTAGGTTTAATTAAACCATTGTTAAAAAGCCATAACTTTATATATATCAACAATTGCGCAAAACTAAGTTTTTCACCTTCCTAACCCTTTTCTAGATTTTTTCAAGACAGGTTTCGGGTCAGTATTGTATGGTCATTTTGATATAGAAAATTAGGTTTCTTGATAATAAATTCTTGTAAAAAAATGTTCCTCTATGTCTTACGTTTCTAACGTAATAAAATTAATTCAATTTGGTTCAGTAGTGCTAGAGTTATACTTAAAATAGTATAGACTATTCTCAAATAGGGACAACAGCTGGTATTCAAATTCAATCCAAATTTCAAATCCTTAGAGACAGAAATAAAATTCAGTTCCTTCATACAAATTGTATAAATATGTGTTTAGTTTAATATACAATTAAAATCATTCCATTTGGATATCTACAGGTCAAGTTATGGATAAAATATCAATGTCTGGTCAGTGGAACCACTACAATTGTCATACACCTTCAACACCCCTTCACCATAGTTCATCAATTCCACTTCAAATCCAATTTATTCATGCCTCAATTGCACCTTCTTAACTGAATTACAAATCAATATCTTCCACACATCAAAACTAAACTAAAAATTATCCCAAAAATATCATTTTTCTAGCATTCATTTATCATAATCTTGACAAATATTCCATACTAATTCAATTATCATACAACTTATATTAATACAAGCTATCAATATCAATATCAATATCAGTATCATAACACATACTTAATGCCAATTCAATTATCATCAAACCTGTATTAATACATGCTGTCGAGTTTAGAATTCCTTACCAAATCACCTTCAAGTTCCTTCTTCCAAGGACTAACCTAATCGGCCCTTCATGTAACCAATACACAACCCTTAATAAATGATTATCAAAACATCTCCTATCCAAACCATTCCACAAAAGCATTAATAATACATTAATAATCATTTTTCATATTTTATACTTTGACTAATTTAGGTTTTAAAGCCCTGAAAAATCAGGAAATAATATAAGGTTCCTGCATAGGGGGTCTATCGCAGGCAGTATTAGGGAAACAAACATAGCTAGAGCTCTAGTCCCTATTTTGTTAAGTCACTTTCACAGATGTCAAGTTAAGACCTATATATACAACTTTCATTCTTTGAGTTTCTTCAAATTCGTGATATAAGGATACGAAAGACAGATTGAAAAAGAAAGATGAAATTGAAATCAGAATTTCAACTTACCTTGACAACTTTTTCCTTCTCCTCTTCTCTTCCCCTTTTTCTCTCCTTCTCTTCTCATTTTCATTTTTCGCCCTCTTCTAACCTTATAGCCAACCTTCACTCTCACTTTTGTTTCCTTTTTCATCCATTTTCTCTAGAAAATTAAAAGAAAGTCAAACTAATCCATGTTTCACCATTTTATTGGTCCATATGTCACCATTTTGTTGGTATATATGTTATTCTTCTATTGGTCCACATGTTACTATTCTATTGTTCCATGTTTCATTTACTTTAGGCTCCACATGTAACTTATTTAAGCCTCCATATGTTACTACTTGTAAGGCTAAATATGTCACCAATTATAAGGCTACATATGTCATCATTTGTGAAGCTACATATGTCACCATTTTAAAGCTCCACATGTTACAAGTATAAAATGTCATTTGTCACCTTAAGATGTTTCCATTAGTCACCTACAACATCAGTCCACATGTCACTCAAAAATTGGCCCACTTGTTGTATAATCATTGGTCCCTTTGTCAATCAACCAATGGTGCCAAATGTCATTCAAAGTATAGGCTTAATCATACTAATCTTCATATACCAACTTATCTTGCCACTTGACAATTTTCCTATTCCAAATTCCCATTTTAATACCTCAATTCTCTAATAGCTTCAATTAATTCTAATTCACTAACTAGGGTTCATCAATACCAAAATTTAGGTCACATTCCTTTCACTTTCAAATCATATCAAAATTTTACCTCATATCATACGCGTACTTTCATAAATATGTAACATTTCATCTAGGGTATATTTTGGGGCCTTACAGAGATGGTTCACACTTGGAGCATAAAAATAGAGATGAAAGGTAGCTTCCTAACGTCGATTCAATGGGAATATCAACGCCAAGTCACAGTTAAGCTGTTTTTATCACTTTAAGGTTGTAATTTCTTTTTGGATTGTTGTGTTGTTGGTGTTGATTTGATTAGGTTTTGTGATGAATGATCTTAATACATTATTTTGATTTTTTTATTTTGGACTTATTGCTAAAACATTGAATGTAATCTGTAATTGTTACTTTTGATGTTTGTGAGTAGCATCTAATGATCGTTAATCGTTAGGAACAACATAACTTTGGTTAGATAACCTAAACGTGTGAGGTTACTTCCTATATTGATCATTTTCCAATTCATAATGTTGCTTCCAATTTGCATCTAAAGATCATATCCTAGTTTCTTCGGTAGTTAGGTTTAATTAACAATTGTATCTTGATTATACATGACCTAAGGGAAAATCGGGATTAGTAAAGTGTTCTGTTAGTCTCAGATCAATAGGTCAAAGAGAGTTTTAAAGACATTAGGATAATGGAATATGCTTGATCATATTTAGGCTGAGATTGACCCTAGAACCAGACCTTATATTATGATCCAGGTATGTTTACCATTCCTTGTAAAATTGGTAATATTATGATCAATAGAGCTATATTGGATTTGGGTGCTTCCATTAATGTGATGGCTTGTTTAATTTATACTTCTTTAAGTTTGGAACCTTTGAAAAAAACGAGTGTAATCATATAACCGGTTGACTGCACTAATGTTTATCCTGATGTTGTGGTTGAGGATGTTTTGGTACAGGTGAATAAGTTATGGTTTCCTGCAGATTTTTATTTTATGGATATGAATGATGACACCTCATGTAATTCGATACCTATCTTGTTGGGGAGACCATTTGTAACACCCCACTCCCACCGAACCCGAACCCGATATTGACAGTGATACCCGAATCCGTGCCCCGCGAGGGTGGCGTGTCACATCACT
>JANZXR010096916.1:0-10126 GCA_027575705.1 Erythroxylum echinodendron
CGCCATCCTCACGGGGCACGGGCTCGGATATCATCAAAGATGTCGGGTTCGGGTCTTGCGGGAGTGGGGTGCTACATATTAGGTTAATAAACACTTGAATAGAGATCTTAATTGTGAGTCAATTATCCTTAAGACTACTTCAAATCTAATTGAGTAGTTAGGAGTAGTTTTCAGAATTGAGAGATTTCAACTCAGTTATTATCTATTTCAATTAGGATTACTTGGTTAGATCTCACAAGAGGGTAATCAAAACCTTGCGATATCTAGGATTTAGCATAATTGAATTGATAAGATAAAGGGAAGGAAAAACAAGGATAGAATAACTAAGTTTCCATTATTAATTAACTTCACGCTTATTATTATTTTTATTTATTCAGTTGTTTAGTTTTGTTAGTTTATTTTAATTTCAATTAATTCAATCTTTTATTAACTTAGACAAAGTGCATTCAAATTGTTAGGTTACTAATCTAATCCTTGTGGAAATGATATCTTATCTAATACAATAGTTGATCCATATTTGTGGTATTGCATACAACAAAATAAGTGAACAATAATGACTTGGAATATTATCAAACTCAAATTATAAGATTAATTTTAAAGTTATCAATTATTCTAATAGGAAATTAATACATGCAACAATAAGAACAAGGTTCTTAGACTAATATATGAGTGAGCAAGTTACTAATATATGAGTGAGAAAATTCTCCTTCATATAAAACCTTCTAATTTTGTTATGTACATGTTTTTTGTCTAGTTAAATTCTATTAATTTTTTTATTAGTTAATGTTATGAGTGAGCTTGGTCGAATTGACCTCCTACATTATTCGACCAAGAAAAATTCTAGTAGTTCTTCCACCCAGGATTATATGTGTTAGAGAAAGGATTATTCCTTCCTTCTCGATCACATTGTGCTCCCATATAGTTGAGTTGCTTTGTTTCACTATTTTATATCAAAAGCAATCAATAGTATTATGGTTGTCTTGTCTACATAATTCACACCTACGTTGAATTACTTTAACTTGAGCTAATGTGGAGGCTTCCATACTATTGAGTTGTCAGGTCAAACTGTCAATCTTCACCTATATTTCTGTAATCGAATCAATAGCAGTGACTCCGTTTTGATCACAAAAGTATTTTTATTGTCTACTTTTATCTAACTTCTATAGAAAACTATTGTTCACCATCTCTTATAACAATTCCTTCGCTCCCTCAACTATTTTTCTCATTAGAGATTCCCAGATGCTGCAACAATGGTTCCCTTTATGGGTGGATTAACTCTATTGTAAAAAGTTTTAATAAGAATTCTTTGGGTAAGTTACAGTGAGGTGTTGATTGCAAAATAGAGTACTAGTTTTATGCTCAAAACTATAAGTATACAAGTCATTACTTTTAGTAAAAAGTGGATATCAATCCCATAAGGATTATACGTAGGCACCACTTAATTTAGATTAATCTTTGAATAAAATTTTTAGGGAAATAAACTGGAAAATTAAATTAAATTAAATAACTAACAATGGACAAATGATAACGTGAAAATGCAGAAACTTGAAATTCAAGATTTTAACAATTAGAGATCACTTTTTTCCTATCTTATCTCCCTCCTATTTTGTTAATTGAATTGTGCCTCACCTAAAATGTCCTAATGTATTAACTACCCTCTCTCACGGTGTAATTAATTATCCCTGGACAAATTAAATGGAGATCATTAAACAATCTCTCAATCTACAAAATCAATCCACCAATTCAACTAGTTATTAAGTTATCCTATTGGTGTTCAACTAATTAACTAAGATCTCTGTATCTAACTAATCAATTAACTTGATCATTGTAGGTCTATAGAGTGTTAATTCTCATTGTATAACCTTAAACAAATTACCCAACTCAATCTTTATTATATTGCAAGGTATAAGTACATCATTCATTCAAATCAACAAAATAGGAGTTCAGTAAGAAGTTCAAAAGTAATCTCTACAAATAAATTAGCCACTCATGATGTCATTAACATCCCCAACAATCAAATAATCCATCATACAAATGCTAGAAGAGAAAAACTGAAAGAAAACTAAATGAATCAAACTTCTCCTCTTCTTTGCTCAAATCTAGAAAATTTGGCATTAGTATGCTTTATGCACAATTGTGAATGAAAAACCTTGATTCCTTACCTCTCTTAAGACTCTAAACCTATGTTTTTACTCAAGGAGGCAAGTCTCCCCCGATCCTCCCTTAGCCCTAGGGGTTTATTTTATAGTTATAAAAATCTAAAAATAAATCAAACCTCTGTGTATCTTCAGGTTAGGTATCCCACGATCGTGGGAATTGGCATGAATCCCACGATCATGGGTTCTTGTATTATAAATCCTACACTTCTCTTTTCCTCTCTTGGTATCTAGCTCAATCGCAAAGGTGGCCTGCCTCCATTCTCACGTTAAAATGATTAATTCTTACCCTAAATCAACATTAAACATAAGAGAACAACAATGAAGATCAAACTAAACAAAAACATACAAAATAAATCCTAAAACATAACAATTATAACCTATTATTCAAGAAACACATGTTAAATATTTAGAAAAACACACCCTAATACGCAACTATCAACTTCCCCAAACTTAAATCTTTGTTTGTCCTTAAGCAAAATTAAACACAACGAATCAATTCCATCATTTCATTTTCAAAAAAAATCAAAGCATGCAATCACTCAAATTTGGCCTCTCAAACGTCAAGTTACTACACATATCATGACTACTTTTCATTAGTGTACATAAGCAAACTCAACAAATGGCACCATCACTAATTTCTATCAAGTGTTTGATGATTAGTGTTTCCCTCAAACTCCCTATAGGAAACTACACTGCCATAGGCTTGCTAATATACCAATTCTCCTTTAGAATGATTGCATGCATAAATAGATCAAAAAGACTTACTTCAGGTTGTAATGTGGTATGGGTTAAGGTAGGTAAAAAGGGTAAAGGGTTTTACATAAGCATTCATAAAGTAATAAGTGGACAAAGGGACAATAAAACAAAATTCTGAGATACACAAGTGTAAATATACTACTACTTCGCACTTATCGATGTTACTAAAATGTTCGTCCTTTTTCTTTCCTTTTCTTTTTCTCCTTTTTTTAATAACATGGAAGAAACAATGAACAAAATAGCAACTAAATACAATGTGATTCAAGAGTAGAAATATTACTCAACTAATCTCGGAAAAAACATTGTAGCAAGAATCCCAACTAATGCTTTACTAAACTTATGAATGGGTAGGTTAATAGGGTTTTAGGTATTAAAATGTGGGGCTTTTTAAGAAACAAAGGGTTAAGACTCAACAGGGATAGAAAGGGACAATAAAAGGTAGGTCATTTAAGCTAAAAGTTAATGCAAAGAGGGCCTTAATCATTTCTATTAAGTATGCATCCAATAAACTCAAATCGATTCAAAGAAAGTTCTGAAGGTAATGACCTAAGGAAGCATCACATAAACAAAGAAATAAAATGACTATAGATGGAGTCATATAGGCTCAATCCTTACATTGGCTCAAATGAAAATTCATTATGCATTTCTACACTACCTCTTTGCTCAAGTGTCAAATTGTGAGTAAGCTTATGAAGCCAACTAATTTTCATCACTCAACATGGTTCACTCTCTGTTCAAGTAGCCTAATCTAAGTTCAAGCATGCATTCAATCTCATTCCAACTAGTATGAAAAAATCTCATGATCAAACAAATCAGAATGATTCTCGTGTGGTTCCATTGCTTAACACAAAAGAACATAAAACAACCTAATATGCCTAAAATATGCATTCTAATTATCAAAATGCAAACAGTGACTAAAACAAACTAAAACAATGCGATTGACAAAGCAAATGCCACCTCCTTACACTTAGAGAACACGTTGTCCTCAATATGACAAGTCAACCACCAAATAAGGTAAATTGACATCAAACCAAACAAAAAGACAAAACAACTAACAAAGTAAATAAAACAATGTAAAAAGTAAAGGGTAAGAAAGCTCATGAAGATTGTGGTGGTGAAGGCATTGGAGAAGGAACTTCAATGTTATTCCTCTGGATGAACTTGAGGAATTTATTCTTCATGTACCGTTACTCCTTATACACTTATGTCATTTGGGTGTCGAGCTCATTAATTTATAGCATCACTTGTTAATGGTTAGAGGACATTTGGTCGAGGATTTGCTGGAATTTTTCAACCTCCACTATTGAGGTTGGTTCCTCTTCCACTGCTTCTTTTTAGGGCTCTGATGGTACTTGAGATGTGGATGGTCAGAAATGGCTGCATCCTTGTCCTTCTTGTTATTAATGGCTATACGTGTCTAAAGATTTTAGAGCTTTATAGATTGGGGCTTCAAAACTTCAGAGCATCACAAATAAGATACGTCAAACATATCATATCTAGCTGTATGTACACTATCCACATGAAGATTATAATATAAAGCCGAAGTAGTAACAATGTAAGACATGCCAAAATATGAGCTTTTCTTATTAACACGACTCAGAATAGATCGAAAAATCCAATAAGGGGTATTTATTTTGATTTTACGATCTATGCACTAAAGAAAGAAAAGTTCCTTAGCCGAGTACTTATTACTTTTAGTGTTTTTAAAAACCATTAAACACATAAACTTATGAAGAAGAAAGTGCTCGGTGCTACAAATTAAGATATTGGGTGTATTCTTAGAGTCAAATTTGTTTTCACCTGTAATAATTTTCTCGTAATCATCCACATAAAAATCATCATGATCATCGAAAACTTTAGTGTTTGATAAATCAAAAAGTGCACGAATGACAGTATAATCAATTTTATAAGTACAACCACCTATCCTAAACCAGAATATATCCATTTTAGGACTGTAGCACACAATGGTGAAAATTTCTACCATCATTATGGGATATATCAAAACATCATAACGAATTAATCGACCCCAACCAATATTCTCAGCCAATCGTTCAATATTACGCCTTAATTCTTGAGTTTCTAATATTTCAAAATCAAAAGACCTAGGAGGCATTAATTCTCTATCCTTAAAGTCTTGAATTTGGATACCTTCTTCTTTGGAAAAAATAGAGAATGGAGCACGAAAAGTGGCCGCCATATTTGGTTTACCTTCTCCAGAGACTTGAAGGCATAATTCGTCTGTTGGTTTTTGAGGTACAAGCTTCTTTGGATCCATTAAAGGAGAAAAATCTATAAAATTAGCAAGAGAAAGATGAGCACATTTTTTAGTGAGAAAGAAAGAAAATCTTACCAAATCCTTGGATTCATGAGCAATTAATGTGAAATAACTGTAAAGGATTGAAAAATTGATGGAAAAAGTAGAGAAAATACCAAGATTTGAGTGAAAGATGAAGGATTTGAGAAGTTTGGAGAGTGGGTGTCGTGTTTTTTAGAGAAAGAATGTGAAGAATGGAAGAATGAAGAAAGAAGAAAGAACCGGGGGAATTTAAAAATTTTCGAATAAGGGATCCCACGATCGTGAGTTAAGGCTCTAGAAACTTTCTAGAGAGCTTTCCCATGGTCATGGGAAACATACCAATTCTCCAAAAGGATTTTGTAGAGCCTTCCCACGGTCGTAGGAAATAACCGAATTCCCACGATCGTGGATATTCCAACATCTCGAACTCCTTAGCCCTCTTCCAATCTTAGCATGCATTCTTAACATTCTACTAACTTGCAAACGTATTAAAATCACCTAACCAATAAGAAATTTAAAGAGAAAATAAGTTAAACAAAATCCAAATAAACACCAAGCAAACTCAAATCAAACATAATCACAACCAAATAAATCAAGCAAACAAGTAAACAAAGACAAACAAAAGAAAGGTAAACATGCTAAATTAAGGTCATTAGCTTGACCATTCCATATGAATTCATAAAAGAGTGGAAAAAAAAGGAAAGAGATGACTTCCCTTTCTTGTGAATATGTCCCTCCATAGTATGGCTTAAATCTATGTCCATTGACCTTGAATGCTTCAACCTTGTCATTTTTCAACTCCAAAGCTCCATGGGGAAATACTTGGAGGATCTTGAACGATTTATTCCATCTTGACTTGAGCTTTACGGGAAATAACTGAAGTCATGAATTGAATAAAAGCACCAGGTATCCACTTTTAAACTCTTTCTTTTTTATATGAGATCATGCCACTTTTTTTTCTCTTTCTTTGTACAACTTAGAGTTTTCATAAGCTTCAAATCTTATCTCTTCCAATTCATCAAGTTGTAACAATCTCTTCTCACCTGCTAGCTTCCATTCCATATTCAACTTCCTAACGGCCTAATAGGCCCGATGGTCCAAGTCGATATGTTGTGGTACCTATCAGTGTTTTGAAAGCTGTCCTATAAGCCTATAAGGTGTCATCTAGCTTTAAAGCCCAATCCTTTCTTGAAGTGCTCATTACCTTCTCCAAAATCTTCTTCAACTCTCTGTTCACCACCTCCACTTTGCCACTAGTTTGGGGGTGGTAAGGGGTAGCCACTCTATGATGAATAGTGTATCTTCTCAGAGAGCCTCAAATGGTTTATTGCAGAAATGGCTCCCTCCATCATTTATGATTGCTCTAGGTACCCCAAATCTGGTAAAGATCTTCTTGATGAACTTTTGAACCACCTTTCCATCATTAGTTGGAATAGTTATGACCTCAACCCACCTGGAAACATAATCAATCCCAACCAATATGTAACTGTTACCTAAGGAGGATGTGAATGGTCCCATTAAGTCCAAGCCCCACATATCGAATATCTCCACCTTTATGATGTTTAAAAGCGGCATCTCATCCCTCTTTGATATGTTGCCCACTCTTTAAAACCTATCACACTTTAGCACAAAATCATAAGCGTCCTTGAACAAGGTTGACCAATAGAATCCACACTCCAAGATCTGAGCAGTTGTCTTGTTAGCTTCATAATGCCCTGTATAAAGTGAGCTATGACATTGCGTCAAAATTTCAGGCATTTCATCTTCAGAGACACACCTGCGAATCACACTATCATCACATATCTCATAAAATATAGGTTGTTGATTGCAAAACAATCTACTAGTTTTACGTTAAAAAATTGCAAGTATACAAGTTGTGACTTGTAGTTAAAAAGAAGATATCGATCCCATAAGAATTATGCTTAGGCACCACTTAATTAAGATCAATCTTTATTTAAGACCCGAAATCGTTTAATGGAAATAAACTAGAAAATTAAATTAAAATTAAATGACTAATAATGAACAATTGATAATAACAAAATGTAGAGAATTAGAATTCAACATTTTAATAACTAGAGATCACTTTTTTCCTAACTTGTCTCTCTCCTATTTTATTCAATGAATTGTGTCTTACCTAAGATGTCCAAATTTATTAACTACCCTCTCTTAAGGTGTAATTAATTATCCCTAAACAAATTAAATGAAGATGGTTAAGCAATATCTCAATCTACCAAATCACTCCACCAATTTAACTAGTTATTAAGTTATCAATTAAATTAGCCAAGACCTCTCTTTTAGCTAATCAATTAACTTGATGAGCGTAGGTATATAGAATGCCAACTCTTGTTGTATGGTCCTACATAGATTACCTGTTGGACCCTGAAACTTTTCATAGAAAATTTTGAGCAGTACATGAGAAGTGTGGATAGGTTCATCTTTTGCTTTAGTGATTTTGGTAGTGAGAGACTATGAAATTGGAAGAATTAAGGTGAAAGTGATGAAGAACACACACACACACACACACACACACACACATACACACATATATATATATGTGTGTATATTCTGTTATTGATGTTCATGATTAATCATGAACTATAATATCTTTATAGACGATATGGAATTGAAAATGAAATAGAGAAGATGATCTTGGTATGAGTTTTGATAAGGAAAGATTTAGAAACAAAATTGGTAGGGATCTGGGAAATGTTCACTGAGTGTGCTTCGGTCTATTAGCCATAACTTTTTTTCTAGTTATCCAAATGAGATGATTATTTACTTGGATTACACTAGAAACATATGGATACATTTCTTATGAACAAATCGAATTTCAATTCTGTCTCTAAGAGTCTCAAAATTTCATGAAGTTGAGAACTAGGTGCAGTACATTGGTGGATGAATATAAAATTCATCTTTGTACTTAAGGGGCAAATCTGGATTGATCTAGGCTGAATTGGATGAAGTTGCCTTCTTGTCAATTTTAGATTATGTTTCTAGCTTTCCAATGATATATAGAATGAAATTTTTAGGCATCAGAGTCGAAAGTTAGGATCTTTACAAGTGAAGATGTTCAGAAGTTTAGAGGTATCGTCTGTGATGATGTCATCTTCCTCTGGGTGACGTCATCTTCTTCTGTAAATCAACTTCCTCTATGAACCAACTTCTTCTGTGATGACGTCAGCTTCCTCTGGGTGAAGTCTTCTTTTTCTGTAAGGATGCATCGTCTGTAGAGATGCATATTCTGTTAGTCATCTTCTCTGTAAGCTATCTTCTTCTGTAAGTCATCTTCTTTTGTAAGGATGCATCGTATGTGTTTTGTATCCTCTGTGAACCAACTTCTTCTGTGATGATGTCATCTTCCTCTGGGTGGTGTCATCTTCCTCTGTGTTACTGTTGATGAACTTCCTCCGTGTTACAGTTCATAAACTTCCTCTGTGTTATTGTTTATGAACTCCGTCTGTGTTACTGTTCATGAACTTCCTCTGTGTTACTGTTCATGAACTTCCTCTGTGTTACTATTCATGAACTCCTTCTATGTTACAGTTCATGAACGTCCTCTGTGCTACTTTTCATGAACTCCTTTTGTGCTACTGTTCATGAACTTCCTCTGTGTTACTGTTTATGAACTTCCTCTGTATTACTGTTCACGAACTTCCTCTGTGATGACATCATCTTCTTCTATGTTTCTTCTGTGATGACATCATCTTCTTCTGTGTTTTGCTTCTTCTATTTTTCATCTATACCTATCTTTTGTTACATTTTTGACCCATAAGAAGATAGAATTGGTCTTTGAGGTCTTCATGAAAGTTATAGCTCTTTAAGTCCTCTTTTGAACTATCAAAGAACACCTAAATCTAATACCTATAGAGAAAGTTATGCTAATAGCCCCGAAGTAAGTTCAATATGATTGCGGATAAAAATAGATTAGATTGTTTTGGCTATAACTTCTTCTCTAGACACCCAAATGACTTGATTCTTGAACCATTGGACTCGCAAGAAATTTCTATACATCTCCACCAAAATCATATCCATATGAAATGAAGTGAGAAAGATTGAGTGAAAAACGTGGGGCAGCTACAGTGTGCGTACTCTTAAATAATATGAACTGGTGTTATTCCACTGAACATACTATATTATTTTGATGATTTCTGGATCTGTAGAGCTTCAAATAAGATGATTTCTTATTTACTGTAAACTAGAGACATGGAGCTACAAATGGTATGAAGAAATTGGAATCTAATTCAGTGTCTAAGATGCTTAAATGTCAGATGGAAATTGTGCATAGTATACTGTTATGGACAAGAGCAGTCCAAAAATATTTAAAGTATATCTTTTGAATCACTGAACCTAATCAAATGATTTTGGTGTCATTAGAAACTCGAGATAATTGGGGACATTTTTCTGGAAGAAAGTTTTATGTTAGAATGTTCAAGGGTAATGTTGGCAAGACACTTAAGTATAAAAGATATAAGGCATAAATGGAAGGGCGAATGGGACAATTCTCAATCATTAAGGGCATAATTGGAAGAAGAAGTGTTGTCTTGCTTATAAATGAAGAAGAAACACGTGAATGGAAGGATAAGCAGAAGAGAATAATGAAAATGAGTAAGAAAGAGAAAGAGAGTTGGCGGTTTGAGAGAAAAAGAAGTGAGTTGAGTTAGGTTTAATTCCTCTTAATCTTCAAGAAAGATTTTGAAGTTATTCAAAAGAAGAAAAAGGAAGAGGAAGAAAAGAGCTTCTATTTGAGCTAAAGATCTCTTCATTTGGTGAGAAATCAAGGCAAGATCTTTTTGAATCTTTGGGATTTTTGAAAGGATTCTAGTTCATGGAGTTTAGAGAATGCTTGGGTTTAAATATTCTAGAATCAATTTTAGAGATTTTGCATTGTGGGATTTTAAGTGGATTCCTATTGAAT
>JANZXR010096997.1:0-10122 GCA_027575705.1 Erythroxylum echinodendron
AAATCACTGTTCACAAATGCATGAGCATGAGATGTGTTTTTCTAATTTCTCCGATTGATCTCTCGTGTACCCGTTTCCATGATTTAACCCGTTATATGGAAACGGGATGTTACATCTTCATCTCCTTACATTTGCTATGAAAGACAATCTATTATTTCTATTTATGTTGTGATTTAATCTATTATTTCTATTTATGTTGTGATTTATCATACTAGCTAATATTTCTATTACTAAAGTGAATAGATAAAGGGGAATTGGGTCCCCTTGCCTAATTCTGTTGGCTTTTTTGAAGATCTTTGAGGGAGATGAGCAAGCTATAGTAGGTTATTGAGAATAAGAATAAATCTAGTTAAAGAACTTGGAAGGAAAAACCAAAGGAATGCAGATATCTGTGGATATAGTTCCAATTTATAAAGTCAAAAGCCTTGGAAAATTCAATCTTCATTGCATAACTCCTAATTGCTCTTCTGGAATCGTATTCCTTCAATAGCTCTTGCACCAATAAGATGTTATTACACATAGATCTGCCTGGAATAAAGGCTCCCTAAATTATAGGATGATATCTTTTAGAGAATTCTTAAACATTCTCGATAGAATCTTGGAAACAAACTTACACATTATTATAGCAAGAGATCGGGTGAAAATCAATTATGCATATAAAGTTAAGGTAGGAATCAAACATAGGTATGTTTTGTTCATCTCCTTAAGCATGCTACTACTTGAGAAGAATTACTAAAGTGGACATAATGGTGCAGTTAGCAAACCAGGTGGAAGCCCTAAGCAGGAAAATTGATAGACTAATGATGAATCCACAAGGTCAAGTTATGCAGTTTGAGGTGTGCAGGCTCGAACATTCAGATCAAAACTACCAAACAGTACAACCCAAGCATTCGGATTATATGGGGAATACTTCTAGACCCCAAAACATCCATATAGAAACATATATAATCTACTATGGAAGAATCACCACAATTTTTTTTCGGAAATCAAGGGCAAGAAACTAATAACCCCCTATTACGATTTCAACAACATGCACCTCAAGCTAAGAAGCCTACTCTGAAAAAGATAATGGTCTAGTTTGTTCAAGAATCAGGCACAAGACACTAGAGAACAGAGGCTTTTATATGTAACTTGTAGGTTCAAATCAACTAACTAGAAAAGACATTATCTAAAATGCCACAAGGGAATTCTCCCAATATTGCAGAGACAAATCCTAACAAACATGTGAAGGTAGTCACCTTTATGAGTAGAAAGGAATTGCAGGCAGATAGTGATCAAAAGATTTAGGTATGCTAAGTTTTACTATTTTTAACCTCGATAATACTACAGACGCACGGGTCATTCGCGTAGTACTTAAGGTATCGATCCCACGAGGAGGGGTAATCTAATCCTAAAATCTAAGGCTTGACTAAATTTTACAATAATCCAAAATAAATTACTAAGTAGAAAATTAATCAATCAGGCATTCAACTACGAGAATTAAAATTCAGAAATATAAATAGGATAGCAAATTGCACAACCCAATCATGAATCAACCTAGGAACTACCAATTGAGAGAAAGGGGGTTTTATCCAACCTTAACAAAAATCTAATTGATTATGAGATTTACTCTCTCTCGAGTTATAATATTTAACCCTAATGTATAATCCCTAATTTAAATTATGGAATTGTAATCTCTCGATTTACAATTTAGCCAAAACCTAAATTAGTTTTGAAACCTATTGAAAACTTATGCACAATCTCTCTCTACACAAATTTAATGATATGATTCACTATCTATCAATCTACCTAACTCTCGTTAGCCCAATTTCATGATATTCAATCGATTCACCCTCTCAGTTTGTTACCGAATTATTAAGCACAGAAATCGAATCACAAATAATTCAATAAAAACACAATAAATCGAAAATCCTAAAGGTGAGTATAGGAAAAAACTCAACATTCAACCCAACTTATTCTCAACAACTATCTTAACTCTATACATCAATAAAATTGAAATAAGCAAAAAATATGTCGGGAATGGAATAGCGGAGGCAGTGAAGGCGGCAAACCTTCTATTTTGAGAAGTACTTCGCATCAAGCTTTTTCTCTGTATCTCTCTTCCTTCATCTCCTTCCTCAATCTCTCGATAACCTCTCTAGGGTTTCAAATTTTAATTGATGCAAAAGGCTCTTCCAAGGCTACTTCTTTTGTCCCTTAATGTTATATTTATACTTTGGAAGCTATAGGGTTGATTTAGGGTCGAAACAGTCTAAAAAGTCTTGTGAAACTCAAGTTTTTGTGTCAGCCTAACGTAGGCCACAATCGTGACCAGCAGCTAATCCTCTTTGTCATGATCGTGGCCTAGTACGAAGCTCTCTATCATGATCGCGGTCCAAAGTGCACAACCGTGGCATGGGTTCTATCAACTCACCTCTTTCTGTCACGATCGTGGAATAGGTTGTGCCATGATCTTGGCTTGAGTTTTTAGCCCGAAACTCTTCAAAACTTCTCCATTCTTTGCTGTTTATCCTAAAACACTAACAAACACATCAAAGTACCTCAAAAATATAACATTTAAGCTCAAATACTCATACTAACCCATAAAAAACAATTGAACACATAAACTAACACAATTGAAACCTAAATACACACTAAACACTCAATGTAACACTAAATACTTAACAAATTAAACCCTAAAGCAAATCACAACTATCAACATCCTCACACTTAAGCGTTTGCTTGTCCTCAAGCAAACAAACAAAAAACACACAACACAAAATGCAATAATGTGGCAATGCGTTTAACTTCATGAAATAAATTTAATCCTAAATACAGTCATACAAGTTATATCTAATCATTAACATGCAAAATATATGTCTGGGGGCTTTGAGCTAAATATATAATTTAATCAAGATCTAAGTGTTAATTTATTTACCCTCTTCAATTGTACACACAAATTAATAATTTTTTGGTCCTTCAGACTCTGTAACTGTTCCTAAATAGATTGTCATGAAAATTCAAGGTTATTACAAGTCCGGTAGGTTTTATTAAGGAAAGACAATATTTATATATTTTTTGTTTTTAAACATAGACTTAGGGTTTTTACACAGAGGCAAACATTGGTAATGAATATCGATCCAGTTACTTAACTAAGTCATGTTTTTATTGAACAGCTTGGTTGAAACGTCATTATAGCTTTTTCACGCAAAGGCACACATTTGTGTTACGTGTCGATCCAATTACTCAACTATATCACGTTTTCAACTGGCTGCTAGCTCTATTCATAACCTGAAGGCCAGTAGAATAGTGATTTATTTAACAAAAAACTCTTTTTTATTGCACCTTGTTGTTTAAGCTACTCATTTATATGAAAAATACTTATTAAGCTACTTTAGTATAAAGGCATCAAATTATGAATGAATGTGACAACCTATAGGGTGCTAAATTTATACTAAATCCTAATTAGGCTATATATTTGTCTAAAGACTCCTAATTCACTAATTTTGTGAGCTAATCATTATTTACAACCTAATAGACATGTTCAAAATTAAATAAATTTCATTGAATTCCATGAGCCTCGAAATATTTATGGATCTGACGAATATCCCGGCTCTGGCTTTTTGTGTCTGGACTATCTCCTTCAACATTATAGTGTTCTTCGCAAGTGTCTTGTTAGTTTCGGAGATCGCTTCCAGAACTTCCTTCCAGCCTTGCTCTTCTTCCTCTTACTCGGATTCTTCATTGGATTCTTCTTCCTGTTGAGGTGGCGCTGAGCTCGAACTTGTCTGACTTGTCCTGATTCAGACATGTGTCTTCTGGCTGATATCCCTAATTTCCATGTTATGGGACTTAAGGATTTCAGCCCACCATAAGTGATGATGGTTTAAGAATTTTGAAAGATAAATAGTTAATCCCCTCCTTTCCACACCAAAATATTCTGCAATGGCAAACACTATATACCCTATTCCTAGATTGTTGATCCTCTTGTATGCAGTTGCAACAATGAAATTTAGCACATGAGTAGATGTGCATACTGGAATGCTGTGGTCCATTCAGCACATCATAAAAAGTTCCTTGTGGAATACTTATTGGTTTCAATGTTATCGAAAACCAGCTGACACATAAATTTGTGCAACAAGTGTTCGTGGGACCTTATAATGGTGTTACAAGCATTCTTGGCATGAAATTGCTTAATTCCAGTACGCTCATTCTAGTATTGAGAGGGAAGAAAGTCTTCACGAGGATCGATGACAGAGGATTCGGGGAATCCATATATCTCGCACATGATTTCTACATTTAATTCATAGGCTCGTCCTCACAACCTAAACCGCAATTATTTTGGATTCCTAAGGTCGTAGGTGAGGAACGTGAAAAATTCTAGTGTAAGCTCCTGATAAACAAGAAATTGAAATCGTATGAATTAGGCCCACTAGATCTTCTCAGTTAGTTTTTCTGCTCGCTCAGGCAACTCTAGCCTATCAAGTGTGTCAAAATCAAAGTACTTAGGAACTATAATTTGTCTAGCATGAAGGGAGCAAAAACGAGTAACTTCCTTCTCTATATAGATTAGGAAGGGCGTGCCAAATTATGCTGCTCAGTTTCTTTGTCCACATCCCTCAACTCGGTGTCATCCATATGGCTTTCGTTGGGCTGATTGTTTAATGCGCGATATAATTGGGTAGAATGTGGAAGAAAATTGAAAGGATGAAACTTTTGGAGAGATGTGAGAGCATTTGTAGGCTTAAAGTCTAGAAAGATAAAGGGAAAGTGAAAATAAAAGTAAAAATGAAGTTAGAATTGAATATATAGGTGGTTAAAAGGGTAAAATGGTAAAATTTTCATTAAAAATTGAGTGCTCCCCTTGTTCTGCATAGTCGCAGGCCACGATCGTGGCTAGCGACTTCCTACCACTTCTTGGTATTTCCTTCCTTTGTTCTTTTTCCAATCATTCTAATTTCACTTATTAATTCCTTTATGGTGGCCTGTAACTATGCACCACTTTTTAATATTTCCTTCCTTTGTTCTTTTTCCAATCTTTCTAATTTCACTTGTTAATTCTTTTGTGGCCCTTTTTACCTCCCTCTTCATGCTTGAACAATCATCCAAATTGTTATAAAATCCTATTCCTTTCTTGATTTTATTTGAAAATAAAAATAAACTTAACTACGGAATTGAAATGTTCTAAGAAAACAGTCAAAGAAAGTATTTTTGATCAAGTTTTTTATGTCGTGGTCGGGGAGACGATAGTTTAGTTCTATAGTTTAAGGGATTTGATTAGTTTTAAATTTTTGTTTTTGGTTCTTTCATTTTATTTCAAAAATCTTGCTCTTACATGAACACAAGATTCATGAGAGGCTCAAGTCGTGCAGCTAAGACATTAGATTTAGCTATTACTCGACTAGAACGAACCTTTAGGAAAACTCAGCGAGAACAAGATGAAGAGATTGGAAAATCAAAAATGGCTGAGGAATTCCAACAGAACATGGACCATGGAGTGAACCAAGGCTGAAAACAAAGAACACTGATGGACTTCATAAGGTCGTGGTTCAATGCTATGAACCAAGGAGTGGCTAGGTCACCTGTTCAAGCAGCTTCGTTCGAAATTAAACTGGCCCTCCTCAATATGCTTTAATAGAATGTGCAATTCTATAGATTGGCAAACGAGGATCCCAGTGAGCACATCGTGAATTTCCTTAACATCTGTGATACTTTTCAATATCATCAGATGTTGGAGGATGTTGTTAGAATTAGGTTGCTTCCCTTTACTCTTAGAGACAGGGTGAAGTCTTGGTACCATTCATTAAGCCCAGCCAACATCACAACATGGGATCAGCTTATGAGTGCCTTTTTGGACAAGTATTTCCCGTTGACCAAGACCACCAACATAATTAAGGAAATCACTAATTTCCAATAAGGTGATGGGAAATCAATATACGAAGCATGGGAAAGGTATAATGATCTGTAAAGGAAGTGGCCATACCATAACCTACCTAATGAGTTCCTTTTGCAGACTTTTTACAATGGAGTGAAACCACCAACTAGAGGCACGATTGACACAACATCAGGAGGGTCATTGATGCGAAAGACTGTTGATGAAGTAGAGGAGCTGATTGAGGAGATGGCAAGCAACAACTACTTATGGATAAACCAGCGGGGTAGGCAACTAGCTACTTTTAGAGAGCATAAGGGAATTTTCACGGCAGTTCGGATGATAGAGATGCAAGCAAAGATCAAAAACCTAACGTGACAACTAAACAACATGAAGGCATCATCCTCAGCTTAGGTGAAGGCCGCGCAGTTAAAGTGTGAGCTCTGTGGCCAGATAGACCATAATACTGTGGAGTGTTACTTGATGGAGGAGGACAGTTAGGAGCAAGTGAATTATATGGGGGCACAATATGGACAAGGAGGGGTAACAACCTTTACTCAAACATTTACAGCCCCGAATGGAAGAACCACCCTTACTTCTCCTAGTCGAACAATAATGGAGGATAGTTCAGGCCTCATGGACAATTGGGCTTCTAAAAAGATAAAGCGAGCTTGATGGAATCAAATTTAGACAAGATTTTGGATAAGATTAGAGGCATGGAGGAAGCACATAGGAGGCTCAAAAAAAATTCGAGCAAGTAACGAAGAACCACGACTCATCTATACACAATCTAGAAGTCCAAGTGGACTAACTAGTGGAGGCAATGTCGACTCAAAATGTTGGAACCCTTCTAAGCAACACTGAGTCTAATCTGAATGAATCGATTATGGAAATCAATAAAACTCAGGATGAGGAACCTAAGAAGCTAAAGGGAGGAGAAGATGAAGGAGAAAGTCAAGCGAATAAAGAAGACTTTCCAAGTGGACTCGTGATTGAGTCACTTAAGGCAACTCGATATCTATTTCCATTCCCTATTGTGTAGCAATAAGAGTTATATGCAAAGAGGACAGTGAGGCAATTATAGAAGATTAGATCCAACAAGGTCGAGGAAATTACAGAACAACTACAGAAGGAGCTCAGATTAAAGGAATCCGTCGAAAAGAAGGTTAAGGAGTAGTATTGAAAAAAGACCCCAACATTGCACAAAAGAAGGAGGACCTAGGGGACTTTTTCATCCCCTGCAGCATCAATAGAATCATCATAGATAGGGCATTTGTGGAATTGGGCACTAGTATAAACATGATGCCTTACACTTTTAGTCTAAAGCTGGGGTTATGAGAGTTACTACCCACCAAGTTTTTGGTAAAGACAGCCGACAGAACAATGCACAAAGCGATAGGGATTATAAAGAATGTGCCAGTAAAAGTTGAAAAATATATCTTTCCAACAAACTTCTACATACTGGACATTAGCAAAGATGGGGACACCCTGATAGTTCTTGGACAACCATTCTTGGCCATTGCACATTCAATCATTGATGTCGATGGGGGCGAATTAACTCTGCTAATAGGAAAGGAGAAATTGACCTTCAATATGGCTAGAAGAGAGTACGGATCTCCTTCATCTCTAGTGGATATCAAGGAACCCGAATCTCAAGGAGAATGAGAGGACATCGAGGATCCTGGAAATGCTTTCAGGAAGAAGCGCTCGAGAAGAAAAAGGAGAGTAAAAGAGAATTATAAGGAACGTCGAAACTGTAGCAAGGTAGATCAAGTGCAAACTTTGAGATTTATGAGTATGTTACCTTTGCGACCTGGATTCGAACCACTGTGAGCTTAAAAAAGCATCGAGCTACTGATGTTAAAAGAAACGCTACATAGGAGGCAACCCATGGAAAAAAAATCAATCAAACAATCAATTATGAGAATTAAATTTAGAAATATAAATAGGATAGCAGATTGCACAACACAATCATAAATCAACCTAGGAACTATCAATTGATAGAAAGGGGGTTTTATCCGAACTTAACGAAAATCTAATTGATTATGAGATTATCGAATTACTTGATCTAGAAAGGTGGATTATGCTCTCTCGAGTTATAATCTTTAACCCTAATGTAATCCCTAATTTAAATTACGGACTTGTAATCTCTCAATTTACAATTTACTCAAAACCTAAAATAGTTCTGAAATTGTCTAATAATCTACTGAAAACCTATGCACAATTTCTTGCTACACAAATTTAACAGTATGATTAAATTCTTTATTTATCAAAATACCTAACTCTCGTTAGCCCAATTTAATGATATTCACTCAGTTCACCCTCTCAGTTTGTTACTGAATTATTAAGCGCAGAAATCAAATCACAAATAATTCAATAAAAATATAATAAATCGAATTCCATTAGTATTAAAAATAAAAATCCCAAAGGTGAGTATAGAAAAAAACTCAACATTCAACACAACCTATTCTTGACAACTATCTCAACTCCATACATCAATAAAATTGAAATAACCGAAAAATATATCGAGAATGGAATAGCAGAGGCAACAATGGAGGGAAACCTCCTGTTCTATGAAGTACTTCACTTCAAGCTTCTTCTCTATATCTCTCTTACTTTGTCTTCTTCCTCAATCTCTCGATAAGCTCTCTAAAGTTTTGAAATTTGGCTGATCAAAAGGTTCTTTCAAGGCTACTTCTTCTATCCCTTAATGTTATATTTATACTTTGGAAGCCTTAGGGTTGATTTAGGGTCGAAATGGTTCGAAAAGTATTCCGAAACTCAAGTTTTTGTGTCATCCCGACACAAGTCACAATCGTGACCTTGCTTGCCATGATTGTGGCCAACGGTTAACCCTCTTTGCCACGAGCTGATACGGAGCTCTCTATCATGATCATGGCCCAAAGTGCACGATCGCGACTTAGGTTTTATGAGCTTGCCTCTTTCTGTCATGATCGTGGCCTGTTGTGTCACGATAGTGGGTCGTGCTTTTGGTCCGAAACTCTTTGAAACTTCTTCGTTCTTTGTTGTTTATCCTGAAACACTACCAAACATATTAAGGTACCTAAAAAATATGATATTTAAGCTCAAAGACTCATACCAACCCATAACAAACAATTAAACACATAAACTAACACATTTGAAACCTAAATACACACTAAACACTCAATTTAACACTAAGTACTTAACAAATTAAACCCTAAAACACAATGTAAATCACAATTATCAGATAGCAAGATCTAAGGTAAGGAGGAGAATAATAAGAAGAGTTAAGGAAAGGATAAAGATATAGGGCATTTCTAAAAGTTAAAGGATTTTATCCCACCATCCCATATCCAACAAAGTTGAAGAAAGATCATATGGATGAGCAATTTGGTAAAATCCTTGAATTAATCTGATAGATGGATATTTGGATAGATTTACCACCCATATTTGACATATTTTGCTTGATATTTTATACTTTTATCATATATTTGGTACTTAATTTTCCCTAAGTGTGTTTACAGGTGATAATTGCCTTCATGGACTTAGAGGAGAAAAGTTTTGGCAAAAACGCAACGTAAGATATGAAATCAACAATCTTAAAGGAGTGCACAACTGTGCACCTTTACACATCCATGTACTTTAACAATTTTATGGTTTTTTGGACATACATAGTCTGATACACGGTCGTGTACCAGACCGTATAAGTCCTTAAAATCCTAGTTTCTGATATACAAAGATGTTTTGGCAGCCAATGAAAGGAGGAGACTTTAAAAGGAAATTTTCATATATGGAGAACATCCAAAAGGGACAATTTTGGTCCAGGGAAGTGGAAGATAGGAAGAAATCATCAAAAGATCCATTGGAATTCAAGATCAAGCCTTTGTATTGCAAGAACATTCGATAGAAGACAATCGAGGAGATTTAGAATTATGATTCCATTATTTTCGATTTGTTTTTCTTTCATTGTATGTTTGATTTTGTGTTCAATAATGTGTAACTAAATGTCTAGTTAGTGTTTAGCTTAGATAGACCTTATGTTAATACTTTGATAAAATTTGATTATTTTATTAATGCGATAGGTTGTTTGATATATTGTGATATGATTACATGTTTTATTTATGTTCTAATAACCTAAGATATTAGATCATAATCTGATTTCATAAGCAGAAATTGAGAAATCTTATTGTTGGGCCTTGAATTTTTTTTTAATTTAGTAAACATGATTTGAATGAATTTTGGTATTATTAGATAAATTATTTTTGATTGAGGTTAACTATTATGTCAAG
>JANZXR010097018.1:0-10120 GCA_027575705.1 Erythroxylum echinodendron
ATCTTAATTAATGCTAACTAAAATACTTAATTAGTCTAATCATGCTTTATTAAATAAATAAATAAATAAATAATATTAAAAAAAAAATTTCGGGGCTAATAGTTAAGGGTAAAATCTGGCTGGTTAATAATAAACTAGGTAGTTTTATCTGAACCGTGAATACTGAAAATAAGGATTTCTTCTCCAACTGACTCGACGTTGAACAGAATTCTTAAAACCCATGAACCTCATTTTGATTCTTCTTTAAACTTAGAACAAAATAATGAATACAACTTAAAAGCTTTGTTGACAGCTTGATCATTCAGTTCAGAGTGGCATAAAACCTACCCAAAACAAGCTCATAACTCATAGCACAACCACCTTTAAAAAAAATTTCAATACATAATCAAAGGAGACAACAACCACCATGCCAAATAAGAACTACACTTTAAGAAAAATTACATATAAAAAGGAATGAAGAGAGAGAAATAGAGAGAGAAAGAGAGAGGGAAGAGATTGATGGAGAGACAACGAGTGTGGATCATCGTAGTGTGGATGTGAGGTTATTAAATCTTAGCACTCACCTTACCAAATCTAGGGTTATGTGGAGGACCCATTAAAGGACTAAATAGGAGTTTTTGTTCCTCCTAAATCTTTTTGAGAAAATTTGGAGAAAAGATAACATCTTTATGGATAACCGAAGAATCCCTGATAAAGAAGATAATCATAGCTATAAAGTAAAAAAAAGGTTAAAAATGAGCTGCTAAGCATGATAGATACAGGAGTTCAATATTTAGCCTCCACTGAAGGCCACTTCCAATTGCCATATGGATGAAAGAAGCATCAAAATTTTCCTTTTTTCTTTCCTTGTAATGAGTGACGATTCTTACAAAGCAAACCAGGCAACTTTTGGTTTTTAAGACATATGAGAAAGAAGATGAAGAAAGAGGACAAGGACTTATGAAACATTAGTAGTTGCTTGTCTTTATATGCATTTTTGTTTAACTGCTTATACACTTGGAAGTTCAAGTTTAGTTTTGGTATTAGTTTAGGAAGGATAGATCATTGATATTCATGCTCATTTTCTTCTTATGTACTAATTAAATTTCGTTCAAATTCCCAGGCCTCCTTTACAACTTGATCTATACTAGAAATTCATGATATAACCCTTCAACATCGAAAAATGCGTATAATATGACAAGCTTAATGACACCCCAAAAAAATCATTGACGGCCAAATGTACTATTACTTTGTAAAAAATCGTTGACAGAAAAAAAAAGTAACTAAAGTCACATGTTTAAATTATAAATATAATATTTTTATAAAAATACATGAGGAATATTGCATATATTATAACCCTCTCAAAACATCAGAATGTGATGTATTTATTTCATACCAAAAGCATTAAGGCTATCATTCCTTATGGGATGATTTTAGGAATGATCTTCGTTACTTCCAAATTCATCTCTTTGAAGATCATTTCAACATTAAAACATTATTCACTTACTCCAACTAAATCATTATGAATGAGTATGAAATTGGTTAGTTGCATTTTTATTATTAAAAGTCAGTTAATTATAGTTTAGTTACGTTTTAATTATTAACAGTTGGTTGATTATATTTTGATTGATATAATTATTAGATATTCTTTATCTTATATATATTATATAATAAAATTCATAGGATAAATATATAATGCAAATGAAATTATGACGAGATTATAATTATAAGATTCATATTATATTTATATTTTATCTCTAAATTATTCATAGTTATTGTATTGTTAGGACTTAACATTAATATGGTATAAAAAGATCAGAACATGTTATATTTTTCTGTTATGAAGAAAGTAATCAATATCATAAACTAAATTATAGAGATACTTAAACAAAAGTACAAAGTTTATTAAAGAATAAGTTCACTAAATTGATCCGATATGATAATTCTATTTGAAACATTACTTATATATATATAATTTCTCCTTGTGATGATTATATAAGTGATCATTTGGCTTGAAACTACTAAAGTATCTCATATAAGAATTGATATATTTTGATATTACTTATAACCTATTCTAGTTAAACGCAGCTCACAATTGATAGTTACTAAATACATTATGAACTATGTACAAGCATTTAAGTAATCAATATATGATAATAAAAAAATATTTCACTGTTTTCAATTAATATTGATTCAAGAAATTCTTGTTCAATGTAGAGTGACCCTTTGAAATAGTTTTCAAATGTCATTAATAGATTAGTTGTCAATAATGGATAACTAACATGATTAGACTTAGATATAGTAATCAATAATTTCATACTTTATGTTTAGTTGGAATATTATATAATGAAAGAATTAAACTATACAAAAAAATTATATAAGAAAATGTTAATCAAAACTACTTTGACATTCTTGTTATTTGGATGATCATGATATATTACTAAACACTAATATTGATCTTTGAATATAAATTATTTAATTAGAGAATTAAAAAAGATTAAAGAAGTTTTATTTACCTTCTTTTGAATATGATTTATTATTATAATTTATATTTATTACTAATCTATTTAAAATTTTAATAGGCCACCTATGAAGAATAATTGAAGAATATATGTTGTATCAATTTTTACATAAATTTATTTAGAATAATGAAAGGATATAAATAGAATTATGTTGTACCATAATTTTATAAACATAAACAGGGTTAATGACATTAAACCCTTATGATTTGGACCTTCTTTATTTCATTCATTCACTTTTCAAAATTATTATATAATTCTCTAAATTCTGGTTTTTATTTCAATTACATTCTATGGGATCATTTTTCATTAGGATTCTGATAGACAATAGACAAACGATTTAATATGGTTTGATTTGATATCACGATGTGCCACATAACACATGTTCTCATATGGTTTGAGAGACATAATACCCAAATACCCATATAAATTTGTCCCTTATATATGTTGTCTTGTGACATCAACTAAGTAAGTGTGTTATATGGAGACCAATTCCTCTTAGCCTTTTATCCAATGCCAACCCTGTGCCAACATTTTTTAGCCATATATATCAGTGATTCTTATGCCTTTTATCCAATGCCAACCATATGCCATCATTGTTTCGCCACCTTGTGCCTTTTATCCAAGTCAACCTTGTTGGCACATTAAATCTTCTGTCTCAGTATTCTTTTTTAATCTTATTTTATTAAATTTCATCTATACGTTTATATGGAGTTTATGTAAATGTGTAGATAAGTTTTAATGAAACATGATAGAAATATCATAATCAGTACAAAAAATCTAATCTTCCCTATTAGCCATAATTTTATGGCTAAAAAATGATGGCACAGGGTTGACATTGGATAAGAGACACTAAAGATCTCATCTCATGCCTTTTATATGACACAACTATAATAAATATTGGTTACAGATGTCTACATCAGTTAATCAAGCTACACGATGTCTACATTAGTCAATCAAGCTAAATGATGTCTTTTTTTTTAGAAACCTAATAAAGAGTGATGTCAAAAGGTAGGAGTGGAGCAAAATTATAAATTTTATAATAAGAAATAAAGAGAAAAGGATAATTACATCAAATTTTCTTATATATATTATGAATTATTTTTATTTAAAGTAAATATAAAAGAAGTATTTTCATTAAAATATTTCACTTTTCAAATTTTAGTAAATTAATTTTATTTAAATAATAAATAATTGAAATAATGGAGTAAATTACACTTTGTAAAATGTAGTGAAAGAAAAACTTAGAAGACACTAGAAGAGTTACTGACTTATTTTTCTTCTTAACTCGAAGTAGTGCGTGTGATGTAGGAATGGCTTGAAAATGATCGGAAATGAAGTTGGGGTGATTTGAAGGTGTTGGGATGATTTTAGGCTCTATCTGGTAAACTAGGATAGGTTATTTCAAAGACGATTTCTGGGTTTTTGGCCGGGAATTAGGTTCTGGAAATTATAGGAATTTTGTAGAAATTTTTGTAAACTACAATTTAGACACAAAAATCAGGTCATTTGGATATGGAACGAGTGAATCAGGGTGGACATGTTTGACTGGGCAATGGTTGGCGATAGGTGAGAAAGATTGCAAATTTTGGTTGGGCTGGGATTCGAACTAAGTGAAGAGCCCTTCTGGAGATTTTTAGTTCAAGATGTGAACTGTAATCTAATTTTGGAAACACTCAATTATAATGAACACACACTGAGATATGAAATTTCTTGTAAGACTGGTCGGATTGAAATTTTGACGATAAAACAACAACAACAAACAAACAGATACAATTTGTTTTTGGAAAACAAAAAAACCTTGATTATTTTGGAAAATAATCAAAACCCAATAGACTGATCTACAGAAAATCTCACAAGTTATTTTTTTTCTTCTGGCTCGCAGCTTAAAAAGGAAGATGAGAAATTTTCGGTGTGTCACAAACTGACCACTTGAATTCTCCAACTTCCCATTTCTAAAATGGAAATAAAACTAATTAAAACACATCCATAATGGCTTCATAACAACCGAATTCAAAAGGAAAAGAAAAAATACATAAAACTAAACCAAATTTAAGTCATTAAATCGAATAGAAGTAAAACTGAAATAAAGTCTCATATCAGAACCAAGATGGACCGAAATTAAAAGTGAGATATGTCTTGATAAATTGCTACTCCTGGGAGTCAACCTCATTCTCTTCAGATACATGGACACACGCCTTATAGTCACCATATGGTTTCAACAAAGCTTGTAACTTTAAGAACAAAGTCAGTCCAACTTCCTTTTTTTCAACAATTCCCATAGCTTGGATATCCTGAATAGTAAGTCTTGATGGCCCTCCATCATTCTCTCCCTCTTGAGAATCGACCTCATTTAAAGAACTATTATCATGCATAGTGTCCTCCACATAAAGTTTTAGATTACTTACATCGAAACTATTAGACATTTGGTAATGATCAGGTAACTCAATCTTTTATGCATTGTTGTTCATCTTCTTAAGCATTTTGAATGGACCATCTACCCCATCACTTAGCTTGCACTTCCTAGTCTTGGAAAATCTCTCTTTTCTCAAATAAACCTAAACCAAGTCACCTTCGTTGAACTCCAAGACTTTCTTCTTTTTGGCTTGTCTTGTATAGGCTTCATTATGCTTGCTTATGTTCTCCTTGACCTGTTCATAAATCTCGAGAATTTTTAGGGCCCTCTTTTAGGCTGGAATGATTTGAAAAGGCCTATCTTACACAAATGGGCTCAAACAGATCGAAATCAATGGATTAGATCCATAGAAAACTTCAAATGGTGAGTACTCCGTGGACCTAGACTTTAAACAATTGTATGCAAATTCTGGTTGTGGCAACATGACATCCCAATTCTTAGTTTTTCCCTTCAAAAGACTTCTCAAAATTCCCCCAAGAGACCTATTGACTACCTCGTTCTGGCCATCAGTTTGTGGGTGAAAGGTTGTACTAAATTTAAGTTTTGTACCTAATCTAGTCCATAACACTCTCCAAAAGTGACTCACAAACTTCACATCTCTATCACTCATAATACTTCTTGGAATGCCATACAATTTGACAACATTATGAAAATATAAGTCCATCACATGTTAAGCATCATTAGATTTAGCACAAGGAATGACATGTGCCATTTTAGAAAATCTATCCACAACTACCATAATGCTATCAAACCCCTCTTTGTCATAGGCAATCCTAACACGAAATCCATGCTCACATCCTCCCAAGGGCTATTTGGTGTAGGCAAAGGTGTGTAAGGGTTGTGGGCTTGGGATGTCATCTTTGATCTATTGCATGTGTTACAGCCACTCACAAGTCTAGCTACTTCCCTAAACATCCCCAGCCAATAGAAGTTAGAATGGGCTAGTGCAAAGGTTTTATACCTCCCAAGATGGCCAGCAAGTCCACCCTATGGACTTCTCTCAAAATTGCCTATCTCAAAGAACAATTTGGAACACAACAAGAGCCATTTTTAAACAAGTAACCATTATACGAAACAAGGTCCCTAAATACACCATTGTTTTCCTTAGTCCCAGCAAAAATCCCACCAAAGTCTTTGTTACTCTCATATAGGCCCCTATTGTCATCAAAATGTACATGTGCATGCATTGAACTTAGCAAGACAAACTTTATAGATAAGGAATTGGAAACAACATTTGTGGTTCCTTTTTTATACTTTATGAAAAAGTCAAAAGATTGGAGAAATTCAACCCAAGTAGCATGTTTTATGACTTAGGTTAGCTTGAATTTGGACGTATTTTAGAACCTCAAGATCAGTGAAAAGAATGAAAGGGTTGGCCAATAAATAAGGCCGAAAATGTCTAACGTCCCTAACAATTGCGTAAAACTCTTTATCATAAGTTGTGTATCTTTTTCTAGCATCATTGATTTTTTCACTAAGGAATGCAATTGGTCTACCCTCTTGGCTCAAAACAACCCCTATTCCTACCCCACTTGCATCACACTCAAGTTCAAATGGTGCACTAAAATTAGCTAACTTTAAAAAAGTGCCTTTGTGATCAAATTTTTTAAAGTGTTTAATGCAATAGTGGCCTAACTTGTCCACTTAAAATAACCCTTTTCATGCATTCGGTTATAGGAGCAGTTATAGTACTAAAATTCCTAATGAATCTCTTATAGAATGAACAAAAACTATGAAAGCTTCTAACTTGGAAAAGGCTTGTTAGGACTGACCAATCTAGAATAGTTAGACCTTTGAGGGATCCATCCTAATACCATCTTGGCTAATGACAAATCCTAGGAAAGTCAAAGAATGATCACAAACATGGCACTTTTCAACATTGACATACAAAGACTCTCTAGCTAAGACATCAAAGACACTTTTCAAATGCAGCACATATTCATCTAGAGATTTAGAAAAGATCAAAATATCATCAAAGTACACTTCAACAAATTTGTGAAGGAAAGGTTTAAATACCTCATTCATAAGCATCATGAAAGTGGATGGAGAATTTGACATTGCCATTGACATGACAGGCCACTCATAAAGTCCTTCCTTTATTTTAAAAGATGTTTTCCACTCATCTCCCTCTCTCACACGGATTTGATGAAATCCATTGACAAGATCAAGTCTAGTGAAGATTGTTGCTCCATGAAGATGGTCAAGCATGTCATCAAGTCTAGGAATAGGACACCTATACTTGACTATGATTTTATTAACTGCTCTTGAATCTATCACCATCTTCCATTTTCCATTCTTCTTTGGCACCACAAAAGATGGAACTACATATGGACTTGTTAAAGGCCTAATGAACTGTCTTTCCAACAACTCTTCAATAATAGCTTGCCAAGCTTCCCCCTCCTTAGGACTCATCCTATAGGACTGTTTGTGTGGAATTATTGCTCCCAGAGTGAAGTTTATCTCATGTTGAATAGATCTCAATGATGACAGCCATTTTGGAAGCTCATTAGGGAAAACACTAGGAAATTGAGCAATCAAATCTTGAACAATTCTAGGAATGGGTGGCTTCGACCTAACCTCATCTTCCACATCTAATGGTGCAAATGAAGGCAATTTATCAACAATTTCCTTCCTCTCTTCAATACTCATCAAAACTGCATCATTTTCTACCCTTTTCTTCACATCTGGCCTCATTGATGTCAACAAGAATTTTCTGCCCTCATGCTTCAAGGAATATGTATTTGCTCTTCCTTGATGACTCACATCCCTTTCATACAACCAAGGCTTGTCCAAAAGCAAATGACAAGCCAACATTGGGATAACATGGCACCATACTTCATCTTCATACTTCCTAATAGCAAAAGGAACTAGACATCTCTTGGAAACTTTTATCTCATGCTTCTTGTCAATCCATGTGAGCTTATAATGACATGGAATGGGTTCGGTTTTCAAGCTAAGCTTGTCCACCATTTCATTGGAAACCACATTCTCACAAGCTCCACTATCAATCACTACACTACACTTCTTACCACCAATTATACACTTTGTATGAAAGAGAGATTTTCTTTTCCAATCTTCTATTAAGAATTCTAAGCAAAACTAACACCCCTGCCTCTATGTCTTCTCCACGAGCCACAATTGTCTCATCACCACCATTTTCCTCTTCTTGCACTTCATCACCAAATAGGACAGCTTCTTCACATTCAAATGCGTTCTCAATTTCCTCCATCTCTTGTAAATTCATAATTTTCCTATTTGGACATTCAGATTGAAAATGCCCATAGCCTTGACATTTGAAACATCTAAGCTTGGATTTTGGACTTTGAGAATTACTAAGAGTATAGAGAACTTTTGGGAGGTGAAGGTGAATTGTTTGGCTTCAGTTGTGGGGGTGGTGTTTTTTGTGGGAAGGCTTAAGGTGAGATGAATTTAGGCTTGAAAGGTGGTTGGAATGGGTTGGTTCTTTGGCTATAGTTGGGGCTCAACTTAAATAGGTTTTTCTTGGCTTTTTGTTTGTTTAAACTTGTCTCACATCTAAATGAGAGCTTCTTCAATTCAGCAAAGGAATCATAAGGATAAAGATTCACCATGTCTTGTAGATATTGATCAAATCCCTTCACAAATCTTGTGACAACTACTTCTTCACTTTCTTCTAACACACATTTTAACAAGAATTGCTCAAACTTCATTGCGTATTCTTCAACCGGCCTCTTTTTTTTTAATTCAACCTAAACATCTTCTCAAGAAATTTCTGTCTATATTGAGGGGGCAGAAAAGTTTCTTCCAATTCAATCTTCATACGGGTCCAACTAGAGATTTTTTGCTTCCTTCTCTCATTCTCCTATTCTGCAAATTATGCCATCAAAAGGCAGCATACCCTTGGAATTTCATAGCCACAAGTTTCACTTTCTTATCATCAGCTGCATCTTTTAATTCAAAGATCCTCTCAATGGTGTACAACCACTCTTGGAAAACATCTGCATCAATTTTACCAACAAACTCAGGACTATCAATCTTGAAATTAAACATATCATCATTTCGGTCATTCCTATCAATCTAGGTTGAAACACATTCCTGATAGGTCCTATACAGTCTACACCATAAAGGTATCTCCCTCTCCCTCTTGTGCCATTTCCACTTAATCTCAATTCATCACGACCAGAATTGTTTAGATGGCTTACCTCATCCTTAAACTCATCATCTTGAGACTGAGTGACTTGGGAAGTGTCTTCTAGTGCCTTAAATGTTCCCAAGGGAGCAAAAGCAACCTCTTTATTCTTCATAGCCTCAAACCCAAGGCCGGCAGCATCACACCTATCAATCTTGAGACTCATCTTGCCGAGTTTAGCGAAAAGCTTCTCCAGGACATTTGCAGTCGGACCTGACATGGTTGGAGGTCAGAATCACGTCTCCAAAGTTGTCTCTGATACTAAAAAATGATGTAGGAATGGCTTGAAAATGATCAGAAATGAAGTTGGGGTGATTTGAAGGTGTTGGGATGATTTTAGGCTCTATCGAGTAAACTGGGATAGGTTATTTCAAAGATGATTTTGGGCTTTTGGCCTGGAATTAGGTTCTGAAAATTATAGGAATTTTGTAGAAATTTTGTGAACTACAATTTAGAAATAAGAATCAGGTCATTTGGATATGGGACGAGTGAGATAGGGTTAGTTTTGTGTGGATATGGTTGGCTGGGCGATGGTTGGCAATAAGCGAGAAAGATTGGGAATTTTGGTTAGTATAGGATTCAAACTGGGAGAAGAGCCCTTCTGGAGATTTTTAGTTCAAGATGTGAACCGTAATCTCATTTTGGAAACACTCAATTCTAATAAACACACACCAAGATATGAAATTTCTTGTAAGACTGATCGGATTGAAATTCTGGCGATAAAACAACAATAACAACAAACAAACAGATATGATTTGTTTTTGAAAAACAAATAAACCCTGATTGTTTTTGGAAAATAATTGAAACCCAACAGACTGATTTGTAAAAAATCTAACAAGTTATTTTTTCTTCTAGCTGGAACACAAATGGAAAGATACGCAGCTTAAAAAGTAAGATGAGATGTAACATCCCCTCACCAATTGCCATGAATAGGAGTGTATAAGTGTATAGTGACATATGTATGCATTCATATATGCATATGCATAGTAAATAAGTGAATTTTTGCACATGAAATGAATGTACATGCATACATGACAT
>JANZXR010097139.1:0-10117 GCA_027575705.1 Erythroxylum echinodendron
TCTTTCGGTTGAAATGGATAAATGATGGTCGAAGAGCGGTGCTGAACTAAGAAGGAGAGCTGTTGAGGGCAATTATGAGTGATGAATATGTGTAATCAGTATGCGACAGTGGTATTATCGGAGAAGAGAGTATAAACACGATAATAGATAAGTTATTCTCTTTCAGAGAATACTCACGTCTTAGGATACGTTTCATGCGAGTTGGACTTCGATAACGGGGTCCAACACAGACATAAACTGGTAACTGTTTAACAGGCATCTAACGTCCACATATACTGAATCAAATTGTATCATAAGCAATCATTGAAGGTTTATATTAAAGAAATTCAATCATAATGGATTTTAGAACAAAATAAAATCTATCACTAGAAAACATTTCTTATGTTAATGCCAATCATTTAAGTATTAAAACAAATTGTACAGATGTCAAAACTAATTATCAGTATAGGATATAAACCCTTCAGATCAGAATAAGATTTGTATTAAAGCAGACTTTGTTTTGTATCAATTCAGAGTTCATCTTACACCAAATTTAAGTATCAAATCAAAAGTTTGTATATATCAGAACTGAACATGTATCAAAATACAAAATAAGTTAGACTGATAATCTTTTATACAGAAGTAGGTAACGGGACTATTATAGGAGATACCATGATTGGTATCACAAAACAGAAGAGACTTATATCTCAATATTAGGAGACACCGAAGTGTCAATATCAGGAGAGACGTATGTCTCAGACACTGAAGTATTAGTATTAGTATCAGAAGACACTGAAGTGTTGACACCTTAAATGTGTCCAGAATCAGCTGCAGACCCTTCTAGGCATGCCTATTTATGCACGACTAGGACTTAATAGTTATAAAACAAAACAGGTTCATTTCAGCAATTACATATAGTCACACAAATACAAAGCACTTCCAACACATTCCCAACTATCAAACTCTTGGACAACTAATGGTCCAGAATTATCATAATATTATCGCAGAAATTCTCAATTCACAAACATCTATATCCAAATCATAATACATAAGTCTTTGGAATTCATTCACTTATGATCACACCAAGCAATTCAACATCGTAAACCATATATCTTTTACAATATCATCTCAATTAAGTTAAATTCAACCATTGTTGAAAGTTCGATCCTTATATATGTCAACAATTACACAATCAAGTTTAGCATTATTTTTTAGATTTTCTTATGATAGTTTCGGTTCAAATGTATATGGGAATTTTGACATAGAATCTGACCTTTTTAGACAGAAAGTTCTTCTAAACAAATGTTCTCTATGTCTTAAGTTTCGAACGTAACAAAAATCATTCAATTTGGTTTAGTATTCTATTATTTATGCTCAAAAGATTGAAGACTATGCAAAACAGTGTCAAAATCTGGTGAATGATCGTGCTTGTGCATGATTACCACAAATGGACGACTATGTATTTTAAACACACGGATGTGAACACAAGGAAGCACGATCGTACAATTCTAAAAAGACATGGGGAGGTCACGATCGTGCATCCCTATTGCGCACACCAATTTAAAAGGAGCATATCTCTCAAGCCTGATATTCAAAAACTTCAAACTTTATGCCGTTAGAAATATAAAAGAATATGCTACAACTTTCATGAAGAAATATTTGTCTATTCCACTTAGATCAATACAGTTTAATCATTGAAAATAGGACACAAGTTTCAGTGCTCCAGCCAAAGCCAGAACTCAACTTCAAGCTAAATTTCAAAATCCTTAGTGACGGAATTTAAAGTAGACTTCTTCATGAAAGTTGTAGATAAATGTATCTAGTCTAATCTAAATCTAAATTTACCCCATTTTTATGTCTACAGGTTAAGATATGGCTGAAAACTGATGGCTTTTCAGTGGAAACACACCTCCGAATGAGTACCCAGCACCGATCAAGTTCCTAATCACAATGCTTCATTAACTTTGTACATATTATATCCACTTCAAAAATCAAACAAGGCATGTTCTATCATGATACCAAGTTTAATACTCCCTTACCTTACTAAACTTCAAAATTCAACTCTAAGAATCCAGCTAAACTAAGCTTCCAAATAACCAGCACATACCTAGGTTTAATGTGCAACTTTCAACATCAACAAACTAATAATACATAGATTCACAAGACCTACTTCTTAATGGAATAACTTACAAAGCTTCCTATTGTTAATGATCCAAACTCCAATAGAAGTCCAGAAATTGAGAGAAAATTAGAGTTTCGGTGGTGAAAAGCAAGGTGAAAGAAGTAAAGAACATTCCAGCAGAAAATTTGCCGCCTTTGGTTGTTAGGTGTCTCCAATATACTTGAGCATGTGTCAATTAATATGTCATGACATTTAACACTTAATTATGTTGCCCTTTGTCATCTCAAGATGTTGCCATTAATCACCTACAAATCAGTCCACATATCATTCCAAGGTTGGTCCACTTGTCACATAATCAATGATGCCAAATGATAATGCATTAGTTATGTCACGTGTCGCTAACTCATAGGCTTAGTCATTCAAATTTTCATATAACAACTTAACTTGCCATTTTACAATTTTCCTTGTCCAAATATACATTTAAATACCTCAATTCTCTAATGGTATCAATTAATTCCAATTTACTAACTATAGTCCACCAATACCAAAATTCAAGTCATATACCTTTCACATTCAACTCATAGCACAATTTTAACTCCTATCTCACATGCACTTTCATGAACATGTATCGTTTCAACTAAGGTATATTTTAGGGCCTTACAATTCTCTCTCCCTTATAAAAATTTCGTGCTCGAAATTCATACCTGATTAAAATGGTTGGGGATATTGAGCTCTCATGGTCTCTTCTGGTTCCTATGTTGCTTCTTCAAATCCATGGTGTTGCCAGAGTACTTTCACCAAAAGTACTTGCTTGTTCCTGAGTTGTTTGACTTCTCTAACTAATATATACATAGGCCCTTCTTCGTAAGAAAAATCTGGTTGGACTTGAATTTCTTGCACAGGAACCTTATGTGTATCATCAGATCGATATCTTCTTAATATGGAAACATGAAATACATAATGTATCTTAGCAAATTCTTCAGGAAGAGCTAATTGATGAGCTACTGGTCCGATTCTCTTAAGAATCTCATATGGACTAATATATTGCGGACTTAGCTTACCTTTCTTACCAAACTGAAGTATATTCTTCCATGGTGGCACTTTCAATAACACCTTATCACCTATTTGATATTCAATATCCTTCCTTTTCAGATCAGCATAGGACTTCTGCCTATCACTGGTAGCTTTCAACCTATGTTGAATAACCTAAACTTTTTCTTCAGTATCTTTTACAATATCAGGCTCAATCATTTTGTTTTCACTTAATTTTATCCAATATACTGAAGATCTACACTTCCTACCATACAGAGCTTCATAAAGTGCCATTGCAAAGGTAGTCTGATAATTGTTCCATCAGAGCAAAATAGTTATCCCAACTTCTTGAGAATTCCAATACATAACTCTGAAGCTTATCTTCTAATATCTGGATAACCCGCTCAGATTGTTCATTTGGTTTGGGATGGAAAGTAGTGCTGAATTTAACTTTAGTACCCAAAGCCTTTTGCATACTTTTCCATAATCTCGAAGTAAATCGAGGATCACTATCAGAAATAATGGATAGTGGCACCCCATGCGACCTCACTATCTCATTCATATATAGGTCTGCAAGCCTATCCAATGAATAATTCGGATGAATAGGTAGAAAGTGAGCGGACTTGGTGAACTTATCAACAATCACCCATACAACATCATGCTTCCTTTGAGTGAGAGGAAGTCCAATGACAAAATCCATATTAATGTTATCCCATTTCTATTAAGGAATAGAAATAGGATGTAAGAAATAGATGGAACTTGGTGCTCAGCTTTAACCTGCTGACATGTTAAGTATTTACATACATAATCCACAACATCTCGTTTCATACCTGACCACCAGTAATATTGCTTCAAATCTTAATACATTTTATTTCCACAAGGATGCATAGTGAAAACAGTATTATAAGCCTCAAATAACAATTTCTTTTTCAGTTCATCATTAGCTGGTACACACAATTGATTTTTATAATACAAATCATCATCTTTTTTCACAGAGAGGTAAGGTTGTTTACCTTCCAGAGTCGCTAAGATAAGTTGTTGCAACTTATTATCAACTTTCTGAGCATCACAAATTTCTTACCTCAAAGTAGGCCTAGCGTTCAATTGAGCTATTAAAGCTCCTTCAGATACAAGGCCCCATTCACCACGTCGCACTAACAACCCTGAAATAGTCTTCTAACTCAAACAATCAGCTATGACATTAGCCTTATCCAGATGGTAATCCAATATACAATCATAGTCTTTAAAGAGTTCCAACCAACGCTGTTGTCTCAAATTGAGTTCTTTGTGAGTCAGCAAATACTTCAGATATTTATGTTCTATGAAAATTCTACACCTTTCACCATACAAGTAGTGTCGCCGAATTTTTAAAGCAAACATTACTGTTACGAGCTCCAGATCACGTGAAGGGTAATTCTGTTTATGTGGCTTTAGTTGCCTAGAGACATAAGCAACTACCTTTCCATCCTGCATCAAATCACAACCCAACCTATTTCTAGATGCGTCACTAAACATAACATACTCCTTACCAGAAGTAGGTTGAGCCAATACAGGAGCTTTAGTAAGCATACTTTTCAGTTGATCAAAACTATTCTGGCATCTATTAGACTATTCATACTTCGCTCCTTTCCATAACAGTTTAGCTAAGGGGATGCTATCATTGAGAATCCCTTCACAAATCGACGATATTAACCTGCCAAACTAAAAAAACTTCTCACTTCTGTCACATTCCGTGGTGGCTTCCAGTTAACAATTGCTTCTATCTTACTGGGATCAACTCTAATCCTTTGAGAAGAGACAACATGACTTAAAAAAGATACTTCTTAATGCCACAAATCACACTTGCTCAGCTTAGCATACAACTGCTTCTCTCGCAGGGTCTGTAACACAATTCGGAGATGCTCATTATGGTCATGTTCATTCTTAGAATAGACCAGAATATTATCTGTAAACACTACCACGAACTGGTCTAAATAAGGCCTAAATACTCTATTCATCATATCTATAAATGCCGCTGGAGCATTAGTTAACCTAAATGGCATTACCAAGAATTTGTAATGTCCATAATGGGTCTTAAATGTATACTTCGGTATATCCACATCCTTTACCCGAAGTTGATAGTACCCCGATCGTAGATCTATCTGGGAGAACACTCCTGCATCTTTCAATTAATCAAACAGGTCTTTCATTCTCAGCAACGGATATTTGTTCTTCATTGTGACTCTATTCAATTGCCTATAATCGATGCACATCCGTAGTATACCATCCTTTTTCTTAATAAACAAGACCGGTGCTCACCACGGTGAGATACTGGGTTGAATGAACCCTTTATCCAGAAGCTCTTGCAACAGCACCTTCAACACCTTCAATTCAGTAGGAGTCATTTTGTGTCGTACTCCGGATATCGGAGCAGTGTCAGGCATGATTTTAATAGACAACTCCACTTCTCTTTTGGGAGGGAGTCTAGGTAATTCCTCAGGAAATACACCGAGAATTCATTCACCACCGGAATATCTTGCAGTTTAACACCCTCCTTCATAAAATCAAACACAAAAGCCAAGTAGGCTTCACATACCTTCTTGAGGAGCTCTCGGGCTTGCATATCAGATACCACTACCTGATGCTTGGTCAACCAATCCATACCCAAAATGAAATCAAATTCATGAAAAAGCAATCTAATTAGATCTGTTATGTGTTCACATCCTTGGATCATAACAGGACAGTTTCTATACACCTGACTAACCAACACACTACTACCCAAAGGACTAGTCACATGAATGTCATACTCTAGCTAATCTATAGGAATCTCCTTATTAGACATTTCTCCAACACAGATATAGGAATGAGTAGATCCAGGATCAATCAGTGCATGCATTTCAGAATTAAAGAGAGAAACCATACCCACAATGACTTCAAGTGCGTCTTGATCCTCGCGAGTTTTCAAAGCATAAGCTCGAGCTAGGGCAGATAATAGGTCAATCAATAGTTTCTGAATGAGTACTTGTATTAGACCTGATCTGACTAGAAGCTCCACGACCTCTACCTCATCCTCTGTTTCTAGCAGGAGCAGGAGAGTCCTCCCTACTAGCTTGTGTGGTCTGAGACTGTCTCATAAGGCAATTTGCTATCAGATGATCAGGACCACCATATCCAATGGTGCCTAGAGCAATGAGGACACTCCAAAGCACTAGAACCTCGGATTGCTAAGGAACCCCTACTAGAAGCAGTCGTTGAGGGAAAATCTTATTGTCTTCCCCTAGCTACTGATCTTTGAGTAAATTTCGATGTAGAGGAAACACTTTCACGACACTGCTTGCCTAAGGACTGACCTCTTTTAATAAAACCCCTTCGCTGAGCCCTTTCTCTCTTCACCATCTCTTGCCTCTCTATTTTTATAGCAGCTTGCACCAGCTAATGGTAATTTACTTGCTGCAGTAAAGTGAATGCTACATGATGCTACTTAATTGAATCGTTTAAACCATCCTCGAATTGATGACATTGAAACTCCTTAGTAAGTACTGGTTCAGGTGTATACTTATTGAGTCGATTAAATTCTCTATCATACTCAGTAACAGAAAAATTCTGCTGCTTCAGGTTCAAAAACTATTTCCACTTCTCCTTTTTATAAGCCTTTGTAACATACTTAGCCTTGAATTCTTGGGTAAAGAAATCCCAAGTTAGAGGCATCGATAGCTGAGGACTTTTCAAAACAAACTTCTACCACTCGTAAGCTACTCCCTGAAAAAGAGAGACAGCACAGTGCACCTTCTAATCTAGTGGACAACTGATTTTATCTAAGACCCTTTTCACTTTCTCCATCCAGAACTCAGCTCTTTCATATTCCTCCAAAGATGTCCCGGTAAATTCCTAAGTTCCATACGTAACTGGTCATTCGGAGTCTTTAGTGTGGTCATACAGTATAGTAATGTTATCATATCCTGAGATAACTTAACCAACGCCTCACCCTAAGCTAGAAGAGGAGGTGGCATCTTAGCTTCACCTCGATTGACCCCAAAAGGTTTAGATTTAGACGGACGAGATCACTCAGGATTATTACTCTCAGCAACCTCATCAACAACTTTGTGAGACCTTTCTATAATTAATTCTACATTCAAAACATGGGACAAATCACATTAGGCTAAACACAACCCTTACATCCAAGTAATAGTAATAGTTAAGCGCTAATGACACTAGAATCGCCTAAACCATGCTCGGATACCAATCAATGTAACACCCACAGACTCCCTAAAAGGATATGCGGATATTAGCTAAGACAGGATTTAAAACATATCAAAATAATACATAACGTTGCCAGAACTCAAACAACCAATCATTTTTTTCTATCGAATTTAAGCAGAATTTAATCAGTACACCGAATTCATTACAAATCCTTAAACAAAATAGTACATATTTTAAGTTGAAATATACTTTGTATTAGAATATTTACAAACTTTTAAGAAAATACATCGTGTCTCATATTATACATACAATCCAAACAACATTTCCAAAACAAAACAAATTCTTCGTTGGCTATTGTGGTTGTTATTATCCCAGTCTTCGAACCGTCCTATCTGAACCTACACGAGGCAAAACCACCGTGCTAAGTATAAAGCTTAGTGGGGAACAACTAAATCATATATAAACTGGCAACTGTTTAACAGTCACCTAACATCCATATATACTGAATCAAATTATATCATAAGCAATCATTGAAGGTTCATATTAAAGAACAATTCAAACATAATAGATTTTAGAACAAAATAAAATCTATCACTAGAGAACATTTCTCATGTTAATGCCTATCATTTAAATATCAGAACAATATGTACAGATTTCAGAACTGATTATTAGTATAGGGTATAAAACCTTCAGATCAGAATAAGATTTGTACCAAAGTACATTTTGTTTTTAATCAATTTAGAGTTTATCTTATATCAAATTTAAGTATCAAATCAAAATTTTGTATATATCAGAACTAAACATATATCAAAATACAAAACAAGTTAGACTACTAATCTTTTATACAGAAGTGGGTAATGGGACTAATGCAGGAGATACCATGATCGGTATCATAAAACAGGAGAGACTTATGTCTCAATATCAGGAGACACCAAAGTGTCAGTATCAGGAGAGACGTATGTCTCCTACAATGAAGTATTAGTATCAGTATCAAAAGACACCGAAGTGTTGACACCTTAAATGTGTCCAGCAGCAGCTGTAGACCCTTCTAGGCATTTCAGCAATTACATATAGTACGCATAATTAGGACTTAACATTTTTAAAACGAAACAGGTTCATTTCAGCAATTACATATAGTCACACAAATAGAAAGCACTTCCAACACATTCCTAACTATCAAACTCCTTAGACAACTGATGGTCCGGAATTATCATAATATTATCGCAGAAATTCTCAATTCACAAACATCTATATCCAAACCATAATACATAAGTCTTCAGAATTCATTCACTTATGATAACACCAAGCAATTCAACATTGTAAACCATATATCCTTTACAATATCGTCTCAATTAAGTTAAATTCAACCATTGTTGAAAGTCCGATCCTTATATATGTCAACAATTACACAATCAAGTTTAGCATTGTTTTCAAGATTTTCTTATGATAGTTTCGGGTCAAATGTATGTAGTCATTTTGACATAGAATCTAAACTTGTTAGACAAAAAGTTCTTCCAAACAAATGTTCTCTATGTCTTCGGTTTCGAACGCAACAAAAATCATTTAATTTGGTTTAGTATTCTATGATTTATGCTCAAAAGACTGAAGACTATGCAAAACAATGTCAAGGTCTGGTGAACGATCCTACTTGTGCATGATTACCACAAATGCACGGCTATGTATTTTAAACACATGGATTTGAACACAAGGAAGCACGATCGTACAATTCTAAAAAGACATGAGGCGGTCACGATTGTGCATTCCTACTGCGCACACCAAATTAAAAGGAGCATATCTCTCAAGCCCAATATTCAAAAACTTCAAACTTTATGCCGTTAAAAATCTAAAAGAATAAGCTATAACTTTCATAAAGACATATTTGTATAATTCTACTTAGATCAATACAGTTTAATAGTTGAAAAATAGGACACAAGTTTCAGTGCTCCAGCCAAAGCCAGAACTCAACTTCAAGCTAAATTTCAAAATCCTTAGTGACGGAATTTAAAGTTGACTTCTTCATGAAAGTTGTAGCTAAATGTATCTAGTATAATCTAAATCTAAATTCATCCCATTTTGATGTCTATAGGTTAAGATATGGCTGAAAAATTGATGGATATTTAGTGGCAACACACCTCCTAATGAGTACTCAGCACATATCAAGTTCCTAACCACAATGCTTCATAAACTCTATACATATTATATCCACTTCAAACAGCAAACAAGACATGTTCTATCATGATACCAAGTTTAGTACTCCCTTACCTCACTAAAATTCAAATTCAACTCCAAGAATCCAACTAAACCAAGCTTCCAAACAACCAGCACATACCTAGGTTTAATGTGCAACTTTCAGCATCAACAAAATAATAATACATAGATTCACAAGGCCTACTTCTTAATGGAATAATTTACAAAGCTTCATATTGTTAATGATCCAAACTCAAGCAGAAGTCCAAAAATGGAGAGAGAATGAGAGTTTCAGTGGTGAAAAGCAAGGTGAAAGAAGTAAAGAACATTCCAGCAGAAAATTTGCCGCCTTTGGTTGCTAGGTATCTCCAATATACTTAAGCATGTGTCAGTTAATATGTCATGCCATGTAACACTTAATTATGCTGCCCTTTGTCATCTCAAGATGCTACCATTAATCACCTACAAATCATTCCACATGTCATTCCAAGTTTGGTCCACTTGTGTAACACCCCAACTCCCGACTGGACCCGAACCTGACATCGACGGTGATACCCGAATCCGTGCCCCGCGAGGGTGGCGTGTCACATCACTTAACACATCTCTTAACAAAAGTCA
>JANZXR010097150.1:0-10117 GCA_027575705.1 Erythroxylum echinodendron
ATAGAAAACCTTGTAGAAATTACCCATATTTCTGTAGAAAATCGTATTTGTGAGTCTTCTCTTCCTTTGCTTAGTCCATACAGTATAGGATTGTGGTGTCGTTTTCCTTGTGTGCCCCTCAGAGTCTTGGAGTTTGGTTGTCGTAAGAGCCATAACCATCGTGTATGACGGGTAATTTGCGTTATTCTTGATAAGAGTGAGTAAAGAGAATAGAAAAACATGAGCGAACCTATAAATAGTGACATCTTTCATCTACTCTTTCAGTTGTCGATTTACCTTCTAGTGTTAAACGTACCTTGTCTAATAGGATAGAAAACCTTGTAGAAATTACCCATATTTCTGTAGAAAATCGTATTTGTGAGTCTTCTCTTCCTTTGCTTAGTCCGTACTGTATATATTCTAGAGATTGTTCTTGGACTTGTAGTATTCGTACACTTATCTCTACAAAAAGACCAAAAATAAAAGAAATAATCCAGAGTTCTCATCTTGAGCAATGTGGTTTACAAGCTACTTCTGTAGAGCAGTATGTAAAGTTGGAGATCCCTAAAGAGCTCATCTCTCTTTGGAGAGAGCAGAACCGTACACATCTACATGTTGGAACAATACGACTTATTCTCACCCTTTATGGAAGAAGGGGAGCACCTGTTACAACCAGGATATCTTGACATCGTCTACACAACGTACCAAAATACTCTGATTGGTACTTTGTTTATAACTCTTAACAATGGAAGTGTCATCCTTACAATAGCACCTGATTTCAAGATCAGGCTCGATGATCTGACGCTATCTGAAAGACTCCAAGTCCAGATTTAGATCACTGAAGCAGATCAAGACCCTATAGCAATTATGAATACGCTGCATCATTAGATAATCGTTTGCCTCCGAAATCATACTATAGATCTAAACTTTCCAAACTATACTTTGGATGCTCTTTATATGGTTATTGATCGTTAAAATGATCATAACACTATCATCCAAATCCCAAAGCAATTGCCTACAAAAGAGATGGAAAAGTTGCTGTCAATATAATGGATCACAAACTACCAGAAGGTGTTCCATACTCATCACAGGCACTCATTTCATACGACCACTCCTTCAACTCTTCAAACTCTTCGAGATGGATTGGTGAAATCTATCTACACCAAACCTACTGATGATCAACCAGGTATTTCAAAGACTTCTGGCCTAGTATTGATGTTACAACCTATTATGTCTCATACAGAAGGCAAAGACCATCCAATTTATTATATCAAATCTAATGGAGATTCAGTCTATGTAAGTCATCATCGTGGACATTTCATATGGGATACATATATGTATAAGCCAAATTGTGAAGTTTTTCAGAACCCTGAATCAGACAGTGATGATGATGATGAGTTGTACAATCGATGGCAACACCATAAGAAAAAGTGAAAGACTTGTTGTATTCATTCTCGATAATATCATCCTTGTCAAGATAATTACAAAGATGATTCCAACAAATATATTGGCCTCAACACAGAAAGGCTCATACCTAAATCTCTTCGTGAGATGCTTAAACCCACTGTCAGCTACTATCCAGAGATAATCTCCAAACCACAACTAGTAATTCCTCCTATTCTTATTGTATCTCCTGCTCCCATACCTTTTATGATGGTTTAATCGTACAAGCACAAATTTCCTCCTTTACACTGAAGCACTGATTAAAAAATAGTATTATTTCTAGCCCTTACATTCGAGCCACAGGAATGACTTCTCAAGGAACTTTTATGGCTAATCTACTGAAAAAGTTCTCAACTGTCATACCAACAACGCTGTAGCACATAACAGAGTTCTTTGAAGGATGATTCTAAGCCGGATGGAATCAATCACTATAATCACACTACTTATCAACGAGTAGACGGTGTTTCTTCTTAGATCCAAAGGCTGTGTAAATCTTACAAAGATCAGTTGAGACAACTTGATGCTAATCTTCACCACTACATTGCAACACAATATTTTGGACTAGATAGTTAAGGAGCAATAACTTAGATAGGTAAAAGAAGTTTTTCAACGTATAGAAGCTAACATGCAAGCTGAACAGTCTAACACTGTTTATAAAGCTTATCCTCCTACCTATCCAGTTGCTCAATCCATGTATGCCTCTCCTTCTTACCTTACCTATCCAGATGTTGTTGAATATGAACAAGTATTCAAGATGAATTATCCTTTGATTAGACAGCATATTCACCCTCTTTCAAATATACCCAAGAAATTTGCAAAACCAAAGCCTTATCTTGAAAATTCTAAGGATCCATCGATTCCTTCTACTTCACATTCTAAACCTGTGAATCCATGAAATAAACCACTCAGATCAAAACACCACCTACATCTCTATCAAAAGATTAGCCTACTTCCTCATTAGCCAAAGATAAAGAACCTGAGTTTATAGCAACTCTTACACCTATTGAGGTTCCACAACCTAAAACAGAAATTACACCTGAACCCCTTGAACAATCTGAGTAATCCTCTGAACAATCTGAGCTTCTTCTACAATTGCAGAACTATCTGTGGATTCCTCTGAACAATTAGTTGATATATCTGATCTCGCTTAGGTTATGATGATAATGCCTCAAGCTACTGAAGTTAATCCAGATATCAGTGATGTTGACTCCACAAACTCATCAGACCATAAACTATTCAGATCATCACCACTAGAAGTTCCAATATAACCAACCAAACCTACCTCATGTCCTTGGTTTATATTTGACGACCTTCCTCTTAAGAAATGGAGAGAACGTCTTCATGAATTTGGAGCATGGCTTGATTTGCAGATAACTCGACCAAATATTCCTTTGCGGGAAATTTTGTCTGAGTTCACTTCTCGCTTCACTTGTATTCTATGAGAATGGTGGCAAAGTCTTGATGACTACAGACGCTTATAGTACATCTAAGTCACTTCTACAAGTATTCTTATTGGTATCATCTACAAAGAATTCATTGGTGACTTTTAACTTATTGACAAGCAAGTTCGTCAAGAATATTTTGACATGAAATGTTGTTCGCTTCATCGACATGATCTTCAAAAGCATTTTCAACGTATGATAGAAAAGTATTATCTTCTCAACGGAACAAATGACGTGAATCTTCCTTATACCTTCATCTCATCCTCGCCAGATAAACTACAGCTAGAATTGCAACAGACTATTGTAGACTTACGCAGAAGTATGACAAACATTACTCTTGGAGAAATCTATCAGCTTGCTTTATCCTCTCTTGATAAACTCTAGATCAGCAAGCTTTCTTCAAGAATATGATCAAAGGTGGTTCTATTCTTCAAAAGGCTTGCAATAAGCTATATCTAAAATCAAATATAAGGAAAAGAAAGACTATGATTGTTGTACCCAAAAAAAACGTCATCATAGGAAATTTTCCTATCAACAGTTTGAGAAAGATTCCAGAATTCAAGGATATCATTGAAACAAAAGAAAAAACATTTGTTCATTTCTTTAAACGAAAACCTCGTCAATCTTAAAAGGCTAATCAATGTTTTGTTTGTGGACAACTAGGACATTTTGCATGACAATGTCTTAACAAGTCCAAAAAGGATATCAAGTTATTGAAATCTATTTAGTCAATCTTGTCTATTCATTCTTCTGATAACCTTAAAGACCTTATTGAGGAATAGACAAGTGAAGACGATGATACAAAGTTTGTTGTTTCTGTCTCTTCCTCTGATGACGAATCCTCTGATGACAGAGAATCATCCTCTTCTCTTTACAAATTATAAAAGGCATGCAAAAAATTGGATCCTCAACTAGTTAAAGTTTCTCATCTGTATGTCCAGATCTAACTTCTTCGATAGGATAAAAATAATAAAACCATCAAGGTTATTGGGTTTGTGGATACTAGATCCAACAGAATAATCATGAACTCCAATATTTTACCTCTTGAAGCGTGGACTTCTCATGACGAATAATTCACTGTTACTGATGGCAACTCATTTAAAATTGGGCTTATCACCAAGAAAAAGATCAGGATTTGAATTTGATTTTTTCCACAGTGTACAGCATGGACTAAAGTTCTTGGAAGCCATCTACCTACCTAAACATTCTAATTGGGATGGACGTATAATAAAGCCTGAACTTTACAGATCTTACCCATAGGACTCAGGTATTGAGCTTATTTACATCTGTACTCAGAGATCAAAAATGCGTTCGAGCTTACACAGGTACCTCCACCATATAGAGCCATAAGAGATATGTTGTTAGAATAATGTTTTGAATCTTATGCACTATTCTCTCATCTTAAGCCTCTATGGAAAAATGTTGAACTCTTCATTCATCTTCCCTTTAAGAAGAATGAGGATATCAATCGAACAAAGGTAACCCATCCAGGGATGAACCTTGATAATCTCAAGCTAGTGCAAGAAAAGTGTGCTATTATTCTTCAACAAGGACTTCTCGAGCCTAAGAAGTCTGATTGAGCTTGTCAAGCTTTTTACAAAAGGTCTGAACAAAAACGGGGTAAAAAGAGATTGGTTATAGATTACATCTCATCCTTATCCAAGTTGCTTAAAAAGAATCCGCCACCTTTGAGTTTGGAACAAACCAAGGCCATTCATCACCTACTGCAAAAACAGCAGATATGTCAGCATCCACTAGATGAGAATCTTTCTGACAACTGACGTCGTGATCATTACTATGGCTGTGGACCAAAAAAGAGATCCCTCTCACACAAGCACTTGCTTCCATGGCACTCCTGGTTCTCTTTATATATCTCTGCCCTTCCTTATAGCCCCCAACATATACATAAGTTCCTTTAATCTTCTCTCTAGTATTCAATTCTTCTTATTATGGAGTTTCCCCAATATGTTAAAAAAATTTCCTCCCATCACTAAAACCCTTACTGCTACTTTCTCTGAGGTTATGTCTCTTCTTCACAAAAGTCTTTTTTATTATCTCCATCTTACTCTCCTTCATCTTCATATTTCTCCACACCCTGATCTATTTGATTTTGTGTCACCATACAAAGTGCTTTATCATCTTTATGATAATCTTTCTGAACCTACATTCTGGCACTTATGGGCTTTATCTGCTCAGTATGCCTGTCTTGTTTGTCTATCTCCTCTACATATCTACCAACATCTTTCTGATCCCACCAATGTTCATTCTCTGCCTTTGAATGGTTCCAACCTATTCCCAAATGGAGAATTCAAATATCCCAATTTCTCACACAACATCGACTCTAGGATACTTCATTGACTAATCAGAATGCTTATGCCAACTTTCTGATTCATCGTCCTTACAGTAATACCAAAGCAGGATATATGTACTCTCAATCATGTTCATCTTTGGCACATTACAACTTAGCCAGAACAAAGGCAAAAGCTCATGAAGATCTTTACAGTTTTCTAAATATTCTCAATCATCAACCATCTCGAGCACATTCCACAAGATGCACCTCTTTAGGCCTGTATCTGGGAGATTTTCAACTTCTAGAACCCATCTCTCCATCTTCTGGCTATTGGACTTCTGTTGCCCAATTTACTACTATAGGCTTTAATATCATGGATGGTGAAATACCTTGCCCACTAGGCTTTGCACAAAATGGACACTCTACAGAACCACAATCCAACTCTGTTGAGCCCAATGTCCATGATTCAATCTAGGATATCCAATTTTTGTGGCCTCTAATTATGATTGATTCATAAGTGGAATGTTTCATTTGTAATTTGGATAGAATGGAGTTTGACCTAACTGACTAAGATACTGACAGTGGTGGTCCACACTCATTTTCTGCCCCTCTCTAAATTATGTATGTAAAAGAATCTTTAAGGTCCACACCCACTTTAAAAGATTCTTTCTTATCTTTAGGAATCTTTTTCCTCTTTGCTTTTTGAAAGTTGTTTTTTCAAAGGTGTGTAATGATTGTACTTAGGGCATCTTCCTTTTTAAGTTTTCATGATTGTACCTGGGGAATATATTCCCTCCCTAAAGTAGTTTGTTTGTATTCCCTTGCTTTGCCTATAGAAAAAGGCTCTTCTATCATTGTGATCAGAGGTTAGTAGATGTTTGAAATGAATGAAAGTTTGAGTGTGTTTGCTTTCATGGCTTCTTTCTAAACTCCTTCCCTCCTAAAAGTTTAAATCTTGAATAATGTAGCCCATTAGTCATATATAGAGACTAGTATGCTCTACACTTGCCTCATCATGAGAATCCTATGTATTAAAATGTCTAAGATAGTCTAGGACTCTTTTAAGATTAGAGTTTAACAGGGAAAGATTGGTGAGTTTAGGGTTTCTAAGAAGCAAGTCTTGAGTTTTGTGTCTACAAAGAGAAAAGAGAAAGGGCTAGTGTACTCGGCCATCATACCTGAAAGCTAAACACCTGTTGATCTTTGTCGGTCTTTGGTCCTTGGAGAGGCCTGTCTAGTATGTTAAGTACCCTTGTATTATGGTGTTTTCTTCCCTGTGTGCCCTTCAGGAGTCTCGGAGTGGTAACATATCCTGTTTTATTTTATTATATTAATACTTTTCTTGTAATTTTATTGGACCCTTTTTTCCTTTGAACTAATACAAGTTGTTATTTATTATAATATATAATATAATATAATATTTATTATTTCAATAAATACAAATTGTTATTTATTATATAAGTCATGTCCTTAAAATTTTTCATTTAAAATTTACTATGTTTTAAAAATTTTCATTTGGCCATTTTAAAAAAGAATTTATTCCAAAAAATGCTTTAATTATTAAACGTTTTTATAATTTTAAAGGAAGTTATTTAAATTAATGAAGTGAAATTACAATTCATATCAGAGAAACTTTATTCTTAAATGTAATTAGGAAGAATAAAATTATTATTGCAAAAAAATCTTTAGTTAAAAATATAACAATAGAATGTTTGAACTCTTTAGATGAATTAAGTGTTGAGGGTGTACAATATAGAAAAGCCGTGAAGGCTTTACATGATTCTTTACTTTATAGGGATATTTTTATGAAGATGGCAGATGCAAGGAACCTAAATTCAATTATGTAACTTTAGTTATATTTTCATGTTATTGCATATCAAATTCTCTTATTAATTTGACATATTAAGAACTATTCTATAGTTTGAACATTTTAAGTTTATGTTTTGTATAAATATTTGACTGAATGTTATGTTTTGTATAAATATTTTAAGGCTATGTTTGACTAAAGCTTTTGACTGAATGATTTATTGATTATTTAATATTGTTATTGTTAATACATGGATTTATTATCAGATTTTGAACGAGATTCTGATGAAGGTAATCATTATTTCTCTAACTGGAGAAGAGAACCAATATTTTCATTTTTCAAAAGCAACCATATAGAACTTTTGCTCTATCAAGTCATGATTGGATATTAAAACTTTGGAACGAGATTCCTATAAGGATTTATAAAACTTAAGAATGAGCAAGATAATCTTCTTGAGTTTATGTGATAAGTTGAAGAATTTAGGAAGCTTAAAAGGAACAAATCATTTGATTGTGGAGGGAAAAGTAACAATTTTCTTATGGCTATGGGGCATAGTGAGATAACTAAAGTCAATAAATAAGTCTTTCAATATTTATCTTAAAAAATTTCAACGTATTTTCTCAAAGTCTTATATGTAGTTAATCGTCTTGCAAAAAGAGTCGTTACTCCACCTTCTTTTACCGATACACCTCTTAAACTTTAACATAAATTAAAATTCTTTCTATGTTTTCAAGTGTAGGGAAAAATTATAAATTATATCCCAAAGGTAAAGTAAGTAAGAAAATAACACACATAAATTTAACGTGGTCTAACGTTTAATTTGGGCTACATCTAAGGGCCAAACTCTGAATAAATCTTCCACTAATAAAAATAGCAAGTACAGAGAGTGAAAAATTACACAATAAAATAGTGATACTCACACACAAGGTGTTTCCCAAATTTATTATCCTTAAGATAATATTCTCACTATTTTGTCGCTCAACCTTTTAAGAAAACGTTTTCTAAAAAAACCCCAAAATCACTCTCTCATAATTTTTGGAATACATAAAATGGATCCTTACAACTCACCACCGATTACTCATATATTGCAAACACACACTTGAGAAAGTGGGAGGGAGGGTTTATTTATAGACCCTTTACTGTCACAGCTTGCATGTAAACTATCCACAAGTTGCATGTAAGTTATTTACAGCTTGTATTAACAAACTAATTTTTAAAAGAAATTTCTAAGTGGCAATACTCTATGAATTAGTACCGCCTTACAATTCTCCCCCTACCGACTACATGAGTTTATTATCATTCATACAGATAATCGAACAAACTCAAACTTTCCCCTTGGTAGAACTTTTGTCATCATATTTGATCCTTTCCTATTCGTATTAATCTTTTCAAGCTGCAATAGCTTCTTTTTCAACTCCTTCTTGATCCAGTGATATCTCACATCAATATGCTTTGATCTTGAATGGAATCATGAATTCTTCCTGAGGTGAATAACACTTTGATTATCGTAAAACAATCGATATCTATCCTATTAAAAACCAAGTTCATCTAAGAACTTCTTCATCTATTCGAGCTCCTTGCATGCTTCAGTTCTAGCAATAAATTCCGCTTCAATGGTGAATAGAGCAACACATTTCTGAAATTTTGATTGCCATGATACAACTCCTTCGTAAAGATAATTAGGTAACCTGAAATAGAATTTCTCGAGTCAACATCACTGGGCATGTCTGCATCTGTGTAACCAACTAACACAGGCTTGGTAGTTCCAAAACATAAGCATATTTTGGAAGTACGACGTAGATATCTGAGAATCCACTTCACGACACTCTAATGTTCCTTACCAGGATTTGAAAGGAACCTACTTACTACTCCATCTACGTGAACAATATCTGGTCGTATACATACCATGACATACACCAGACTTCTAACTGCAAAAGCATAGGGGACTTTCATTATCCCTTCCTTCTCTTCATCCATCGAAGGGCATTGTTTAGTATTCAACCTAAAGCAATTAACAAGAGGACAACTAACTGCTTTAGCTTTATCCACATTGAACCTTTGAAGTACTTTCTCAATGTACTTCTCTTGTGACAATCATAATTTCTTAACACCCCTATCTTTGATAATCGTTGTGCCAATAATCTGTTTTGTTGGCCCTAAGTCTTTTATGGCAAAAGAATTGCTTAACTGCTTCTTCAAACTATTGATTCTATTAATATTTTGGCCAACAATCAACATATCATTAATATAAAGCAAAAGGAAAATGAAATCATCATTAAAGAATTTCTATACAAAAACACAGTGATCTGAAGTAGTCTTCTTTTAGCCTTGCTCTCCCATAAGTATCTCAAACTTCTTATACTACTATCTCAATGCCTATTTTAAACTATAAAGGCTTTTCATCAATCTACACGCATAGTCCTCTTTTCTACTTTCCTTGAAACCCTTTAAATGCTTCATATATATCTCATCTTCTAAATCTCCACGAAGAAAGGTTGTCTTGACATCCAATTGCTCGATTTCCAATTCTAGACTTGCTACTAAACTGAGTACTGTATAGATGGATGTCATAGTCACAATTGGTGAAAATATCTCATCAAATCAATATCTTTTCTTTGGTTGAATCCTTTAACAACCTATTTAGCTTTGAGTCTTGGATAAGGATTGTGCTCTTCATTCTTAATCCTAAACACCCACTAATTTTTCAAAGCTTTCTTGCCTTTTGGCAACTTCACCAGCTCGAAAGTTTTATTCTCATGTAAGGACTTCATCTCATCTTGCGTGGCTTTAACCCATTTTATCTTATGTTCATCCAGGGACGGAGCTAGAACCAAAAGTCAATAGGGGCCAAATATAAACTGCCACAACTTATATAGCAACATTTGTGAACTTTACCTTAAAGCATCATAACTATAAATGGAATTAAACTATATGAAATCAAAAGTTTTTCAATTACATAAAAAATATTCTTAAAAAAACTATAAAAAAAACATGTTCATAAAATGATAATTAACAAGACATACAGAGAACACAGTCAAAGTAGAACTCGCCGGTCTTTCAAGTCTCTGAACACGTCAATAATTGAGTCACTACTGAAGCTCTGTGCAATTTCCCTCTCGGTGTAGATTACCATACAACTCTCAAAAAATTCATCCT
>JANZXR010097161.1:0-10117 GCA_027575705.1 Erythroxylum echinodendron
ATGACATAAGCCTAATACAATTCATGGAATGTAAATCACATTACATAAACAATATACATGCATATTTAAAAGAATACTTCATAATATATTATTAATAAGTTAGAATGTCAATACTAAGGTCACATCTGAACATTGGCCTAGGGCACACTACTAATATGATGGGCAAAACAACCCGCTAGCATGGTTGCTAGGCACATTTAGTGGGAAAAACGGCCAGTTGGGTACCTTTCGTGGGCAAAACAATCCGTTGACATTGTCGTTAGCCACACTCAGTTGGCAGAACGACCAGTTGGCATGGTCTTTAGGCACATTTGATGGGCAAAACAACCCATTGGCACAGAGGCTAGGCATCTTTGGTAGGAAAAACAGCCCGTTGGGCACCTTCGATGGAATAAACAATCCATTGGCACAATAACTAAGGACCTTCTGTGGGAAAAAGGTCTGTTGACACTCTTTTAGTGGGCAAAATAGTTCGTTGGTATGGTCGCTAGACACATTGGGTGGAAGAACAACGTGAACAACATGTTGACACGGTCACTATGGACCTTCTATGGGAAAAGCAACCCTGTGGCACACCTTCAGTGGGCAAAACAATCCATTGGCACAGTCCTTAGGCACATTTGGTGGAAAAACGACACATTGGCTCACTTTTGGTGGGCAAAACAAACATTTGATATGGTCGCGAGGCACTTTTGGTGGGAAAAACCACTTATTGGGCATCTTTGGTGGGCAAAGCAGCCCGTTGGTTCAATTGCTAGGTACCATAAGTGGGAAAAACAACCCGTTGGGTATTTTCAGTGGGAAAAATACCTCGTTGGCATAGTCTCCTTTGGTGGGCAAAACAACCCGTTGGCACCGTGGCTAGGCACCTTTGGTAGGAAAAGCAATCCATTTGCCACCTTGGGTGGGCAAAATAGCTTGTTGAGACAGTCGCTAGGGACCTTCGGTGGAAAAAACAACATATTGGCATACTTTTAGCGGGCAAAAAATTCAATTGGCATGGTCGCTAGGCATATTTGATGGGCAAAACAGTATATTGGCACAATTGTTAGGCACCTTTGGTGGGGAAAACAACCCGTTGTCAATATGGCTCGGCACCTTTGGTGAGAAAAACTAGCTTGTTGGGCTCCTTTGGTGGGTAAAACAGCCATTTGACATGATCACTAGCCACCTACAGTGGGGAAAATAACCAGCTGGCAAACCTTTGGTGGGCAAAATAGTATATTGGCATGGTTGCTAGGCACCATCGGTGGGAAAAATAATCCGTTGGCATGGTCACTAGGCACCTTCGGTAGGCAAAACAACTTATTAGCCACCTTTGGTGGGCAAAACAACCTATTGACACAGTAGCTAGGCACCTTTGGTAGGAAAAACAGCTAGTTGGGCACATTCGGTGGACAAAACAACCCTTGGAATAGTAGCTACTCACCTTTAGTGGGAAAAACTACCCATTGGGCACCTTTGGTAGGCAAAATAGCACGTTGCCATGGTCGCTAGGGACCTTTAATGGGAAAAACATTCCGTTGGCATGGTGGTTAGGCACATTCAGCAAAAAAAAAATAGCACAATGTCGCATCTTAGATGGGCAAAACAGCGTACTGACACAGTCTCTAAGCACCTTCGGTGGGAAAAATAGCCCTTTGGCAAACTTTTGGTGGGTAAAATAGTCCATTGACATGGTTGCTAGAACCATCGGTAGGCAAAGCATCCCATTTGCATGGTCGTTAGGCACCTTTGGTTGACAAAACAGACCATTGGGTACCTTCGGTGCACAAAACAGCTTGTTAGCACGATCGTTAGGCACCTTTGATGGGAAAAACAGCCGATTGGGTACCATTGGTGGGTAAAACAACCTGTTGGCATGGTCGTTAGCCACAGTAGCTTGTAGAACAACTTGTTGGCATGATCTTTAGGCACATTTGGCGAGCAAAACAACCTATTGGCATGATGGCTAGGCACTTTTAGTAGGAAAAACAACCCACTCGGTACCTTCCGTGGGCAAAACAGGCTATTGGCATGGTCACTAGGGACCTTTTGTGGGAAAAATAACCTATTGGCAAACCTTTGGCCAAAAAAAACAGTCTGTTGGCATGGTTGCTAGGCACATTTGGTGGAAAAATAGCGTGAATAGCACATTGACACGGTTGCTATGCACCTTCAATAGGAAAAGCAACCCTTTGGCACACCTTCGGTGGGTAAAACAGTCCATTGGCACGGTCCCTGGGCACATTTGGTGGAAAAACGACCCACTGGCTCACTGTCATGGTCAAAACAACCCCTTGGTATAGTCACTAGGCAATTTTGGTTGGAAAAACAACTCGTTGGGCATCTTCGAGTGGTAAAATGGCCTGTTGGCTCGATTGCTAGGCACCATCAGTGGGAACAACAACTCGTTGGGCACATTCAGTGGGAAAAAACCTCATGAGATGGTCGCTAGGCACCTTCGGTGAGCAAAACACCTCACTAGCATGGTCGTTAGGCACCTTTGGTGGAAAAAACAACCTGTTGGGAACCTGGGGTTGCTGGGTTGCTGGGCCCATTTGGTTGGCAAAATAGCCTGTTGGTACGGTCGTTAGGGATTTTGGTGGGAAAAACATCCTGTTGACACGATTGCTAGGTACCCTCGATAGGAAAAATAACTTATTGGGCACCTTCGATGGGAAAACGGTTTGTTGGCATGGTCGCTAAGAACTTTCGGTGGGCAAAGCAACCCACTGACATGGCCGCTAGGCCCCTTTGATGGGAAAACAACTTATTGGGCACCATCAATTGATGGGAAAAATAGTACATTGGCATGGTCAATAGGCACCATCAGTGGGCAAAACAACCTGTTGGCATGGTCGCTAGTCACACTTGGTGGGCAAAACAACCTGTTGGCATGGTCTCTAGACACCTTCGGTAGCCAAAACAACCCATTAGCATGGTTGATATTCACCCTCAGTAGGCAAAACAACCCATTGGCATGGTCTCTGAACACTTTTGGTGGCCAAAACAACCCATTCGCACAACTGCTAGGCACATTCGGTGGGAAAACTGCCCGTTGGGTACTTTTGGTGGGCAAAACAACCCGTTGGCATAATTGGTAGTCACCCTTGGTGGGCAAAACAACCCGTTGGCATGGTCTCTAGTCATCTTGGATGGGCAAAACAACCAGTTGGCATAGTTGTTAAGAGCCTTCGGTGGGAAAAGTAGCCCATTGGGCACCTTTAGTGACCAAAATAGTCTGTTGACATGATCGCTAAGGACTTTCGGTGCGATAACCAACCTGTTGGCTCACCTTTGGTGCACAAAAAACCCTATTGGTATGGTCTCTAGACACCCTCAATGGGCTAAACAGCTCGTTGGCATGGTCATTAGGCACCTTCGGTGGGCAAAACAGCCTGTTGACACATTAGCTAGGCACCTTCAGTAGGAAAAACAGCCCGTTGGCATGCATTAAGTGGGAAAAATAGTACATTGGTATGGTGGCTAGGGTCCTCTATTGGGAAAAACATCCCGTTGTCATGATCTCTAGGCACCTTTGGTTGGAAAAATAGCCCGTTGGCTCACCTTTGGTGTGCAAAACAGTCTGTTGGCACGGTCACTAAGCACATTCGGTGGAAAAAATACCCTATCGACTCACCTTCGAGGGTAGAATAGCCCGTTCTTACGATTGGTAGGCACTTTTGGTCGGAAAAATAGCTCGTTGGGGGCCTTCGATGGGTAAGCCCGTTGGTATGGCTGCAAGGCACCATCAGTGGGAAAAACAACTCGTTTGGAACCTTTGGTGGGAAAAATAGCCGTGGGTACTGTAACTAGGCCCCCGCGGTGGGCAAAACTACCCATTGGCAAAGTTTCTAGACAACCTCGGTGGGCAAAACAGCTCGTTGGTATGGTCGCTAGGCTCCTTCGATGGGAAAAATAGGCAGTTGACATGATCGCTACGCACCTTTAGTGGGCAAAACAGCCCGTTGGAACATTTGTTAGGCAACTTTTGTTAGAAAAATGGCAGTTTGGGCACCTTGGGAGGGCAAAATTGCTTGATGGCACAGGCTCTAGGCCCCTTGGGTGGGCAAAACAGCCTGTTTACACATTCACTGGGCACCTTTGTTAGGAAAAACAACCAATTGGGCACCTTCGGTGAGAAAAATAGCCCATTGGCATTTTCAATAGGCACCTTTAGTGGGCAAAACAAATTGTTGATACGTGGGCTATTGGATCGCCTATGGCTCGGGTATTTATAATACGCAGTGGAATAGACCATACTACATAACAAAAATATAACCGAAAACACACAACAAGCATGAATTTACCTCTTGACATGGATTGGTATTTGTTTTTCAGATTTGTAGACGATGCGATACGCGAACGTCCTCTGCCAATATCCACACGAGGATGAACAATCTAAGCAACGGCTAATGTGTGCTAGCACATTCCAAAACACTTTTTGAACGGCGCACAGTTTTTCTTTAGGAAAACGAACAACTAGTGGCTAGGGTTTTTGTCTATCTTCTAATAAGACATAGGTTCTCTATTTATAAAGAAACCCTAATTCTCATTCCTATTAGGAATAAAGATATCATAATCCTAAACCCATTAAGATTATGAAAGCCCAATAAGTCTCGGCCCATATTATATCTTATATAATAAAAGCCCGACAACTTAATTAAATCTAGCCTAATAAATATATCTTTGGTGGGTAAAACAGCCAGTTGACATAGCGACTAGACACCTTTGGTGGGAAAAATAGCCTATTAGGCACCTTCGGTGGGTAAAATAGCTCATTGCCACGGTCAATTAGCACCTTTTGTGGGAAAAATAGCCGGTTGGCACACCTTCGGTAGGTAGAATAGTACGTTGACATGGTCCCTAGGCACTATCAGTGGGAAAAACAACTTGTTGGTATGGTGGCTAGGCACCATCGGTGGGCAAAACAAGCTATTGGGCACCTTCAGTGGGGAAAACAACCCATTGATATGGTCGCTAGGTACGTTTTGGTGGAAAAACGGACAGTTGGGAACCTTTGGTGAGCAAAACAACCCATTGCCATGGTTGCTAGGCACCTTCAGTGTGAAAAACAATAGGTTGGTATGGTCTTTAGGCACCTTTGATAGGCAAAACAACCCGTTGGCACAGTGGCTAGGTACCTTTGGTGGGAAAAACAACCAGTTAGGCACCTTTGATGGGAAAAACAGCCCATTGGCAGACATTAGGTGGGTAAAACATTCGTTGGCATGGTCGCTTGGCACATTCTGAGAAAAACAGTGCATTAGAGCACTTTCGGAGAGCAAAATAGTCAGTTGACACTGTCATTAGGCATCTTTGGTGGGAAAACAATCTATTGGGCATCTTCGGTCGGCAAAAAAGCCTGTTAGCATTTTCAATAGGCATCTAATGTGGGCAAAAGAACTCATTGGTATGATGGGCAAGCACCTTCAATGAGAAAAACAACCTATTAGGCGCCCTCGGCGGGGAAAACTACCAATTGGCATGTTGGCTAGGCATTTTCGGTAGGAAAAAAAGCCTGTTGGGCATCTTTGGTGGGTAAAACAGCACGTTGGCACGGTCACTAGGCACCTTTGGTGGAAAAATAGCCCGTTGGAACACTTCTGGTAGGCAAAACAGTACATTAACATGGTTGCTAGGCACCATTAATGGGCAAAATAACCCATTGGCATGGTGGTTAAGCCCCGTCGGTGAGCAAAACAGGTTATTGGGCACTTTCAGTGTGGAAAACTACCCATTCACGGTCGCTAGGTACCTTTAGTTGGAAAAACAGCTTGTTGGGCAAGTTTAGTGGGCAAAACAACCCGTTGGCACAGTTGCTAGGCAACCTCGGTGAGAAAAATTGCCCTTGGGCAACCTTTTAGTGGGTAAAACAGTCCTTTGGCACTGTCATTAGGCACATTTGGTGGAAAAATGGTCTGTTAGCACGACTGCTAGGTAACATCAGTGGGCAAATCAACCTGTTAGCATGGTCACCTGGCATCTTTAGTGGCAAAAATAGTTCGTTGGGCACCTTCAGTGGGCAAAAAAACCCTTTGGCACGGTTGCTAGCTACCTTCGATGGGGAAAACAACTTGTTGGCACACCATAGATGGGAAAACAATTTGTTGGCAGGGTCACTAGGCACCATCGGTGGGCAAAACAGCCTGCTGGCATCATCAATAGGAATCTTCGGTTGGCAAAACTGCCCATTTGTCACCTTCGGTGGGCAAAAAAGCCCGTTGGGTGCATTTAAGGGGAAAAACAGCTAGCTAGGTGCCTTCGGTTGGTAAGACAACCCATTGGCACGATCGTTACGTACCCTCGATGGGCAAAACTACATATTGGCATGGTCGCCAGGTGCTTTTGGTGGGCAAGACAGCCTATTCACACGGTCGCTACCCACCCTTGATGGGAAAAATTACCCATTGACACGGTCACTAGGTACCCTTGGTGTGCAAAACAACCTGTTGAAATAGTCGCTAGGTGCCTTGGGTGACCAAAACAACCCATTTTTGTGGTCAATAGGCACCTTTGGTGGGCAAAATAGCCCGTTGGTGCAATCGTTCGGCACCCTTGGTCAGAAAAACAACTAGTTAGGTGCCTTTAGTGGGCTAAACAGCCCGTTGGCACAGTCGCAAGGCACCTTTAGTAGGAAAAATAGCCCGTTGGCACACATTTGGTAGCAAAAATAGCCTGTTGGCACAATTGTTAGGAACTTTTGGTGGAAAAACAGTCCATTGGGCACCTTCAGTGGGTAAAACAACCTATTGAGCACCTTCGATGGAAAACAGTCCGTTGGCATGGTCACTAGCCACCTTTGGCAGGAAAATAGCCAGTTGGTGCACCTATATTGAGAAAAACAGTACGTTGAAACGATCGCTGAGCACCATCGATGGGCAAAACAACCTATTGGTATGGTTGTTCGGCACCTTCAGTGGAAAAAACGACCCATTGGGCATCTTCGGTGGCCAAAATAGCCCGTTGGCATGGTCACTAGGCACCGTTGGTGGGAAAATAGCCAGTTGGGCACTTTCGGTGGGCAAAATAGTTGGTTGCCCACCTCCCATTGGCAAGGTCGCTAGGCACCCTTGGTGCGTAAAACAACCCGCTGGCATGGTCTCTAACCACCTTTGGTGGGCAAAGCAACGCATTGGCACGGTCTCTAGGCACCTTCAATGGGCAAAACTACCTATTGGCACAGTCAGTAAGGGACCCCGTTGAGGAAAATAGCCCATTGACATGGGCGATAGGCATCTTGGGTGGCCAAAACAGCCTGTTCGCATGGTCATTAGGCCTTTTTGGTGGGCAAAGCAGCCCATTGGCAAGTTCGGCAGGCACCTTTGGTGGGAAAAACAGCTAGTTGGGTGCCTTAGGTGGGGTAAACAACCCAATGGGACAGTTTCTAAGCACCTTTACTGGGAAATATAACCTTTTGGCTCACTTATGGCGGGCAAAACAACTCGTTGGTAAAGTTGTTAGGAACTTTTGGTGCAAAAATCACAAGTTGAGTTCTTCGGTGGGCAAAATAGTCTGTTGATATAATTGCTAAGCACCCTTGGTGGGAAAAACTACCGATTGGCTAGGACGCTAGACACCATGGATAAAACAGTGCATTGACGTGGTTGTTAGGCACCTTGGGTGGGCAAAACAGTTAGTTCACACGGTAACTAGGCACCTTCGGTAGGAAAAACTATTTGTTGGGCACCTTCAGTGGGTAAAACTGTCCATTGGCTCAGTCGCTAGGCACCATCAGTGGGAAAAACAATCTGTTGGGCAGCTTTGATGGGAAAATAGCCTATTGGCATGATAGCTAGGCACCGTTGGTTAGCAGAACATCTCAATGGCATGGTCGCTAGGCAGCTTGGTGGGAAAATAGCCCATTGGGCACCTATAGTGGGTAAAACAACCCATCTGCACAGTCGCTGGGCACCATCACTTGGAAAAACAACCTATTGGGCCCCTTCATTAGGAAAAATTGCCCATTGGTTCGGTGGCTAAGCATCATTAATGGGAAATGGGCACCTTTGGTGGAAAAAATAGTCCTTTAGCATGGTCACTAGCCACCTTCGGTGGCAAAACACCTCGTTGACATGATCGCTAGGCATCTTCTGTGGCACGGTCCCTGGAACCCTTCGATTGGCGAAACAACCTATTTACATGGTCACTAAGTGCTTTGATAGGCAAAACAGCCTATTGACATGGTTGCTAGGCACCCTCGATGGGAAAAATAGTCTGATGGGCACCTTCGATGGGAAAATAGTCTATTGGCACGGTCACTAGGCAGCTTCGGTGGGCAAAGAAAATTGTTGACACAATTGCTAGACCCCTTTGGTGCGAAAAACAACTCAGTAGGCAACTTCACTGGGAAAAACACCTCGTTGGCACTATCTTTAGACATCCTCAGTGGGCAAAATAGCTCATTGACATGGTTTCTAAGCACCTTGGGTGGGAAAAACAACTTGTTGGTAGAGTTGCTTGGCACCCTCGGCGGGTAAAACAGCCCGTTGGACACCTTCGGTGGGCAGAATAGCTCTTTATCACAATCGTTAGGGACCTTTGGTGGGAAAATAGCCCGTTGGCATACCTTCAGCGGGGAAAACAACACATTGACACGGTCACTAGTCACCCTTGTTGGGCAAAACAACCTATTGGCATGGTTTCTAGGCACCTTCGATGGGTAAAACAACCTGTTGGCGTAGTTGCCAGGCACCTTTGGTGGGCAAAAATTGCCTATTGGGCACCTTCAGCGGGCAAAATAGCTCGGTGGACAAAACAACCTGTTGGCACGGTTGCTAGTAACCCTCGGTGGGTAAAACATCTTGCAGGTATGGTCTCTAGGCACCTTCGATGGGCAAGACAACCCATTGGTGCTGTTACTAGGCACCTTCGGCAGTAAAACAGCCCTTTAGGCACCTTCAGTGGGTTAAATAGCTCGTTGGCATAGTTGTTCGGGATCTTTGATGTGAAAAACAACCCGTTGGCACACCTTTGGTGGGTAAAACATTCCGTTAGCTTAGTCACTAGGCACATTCGGTGGGCAAAATAGTACATTGGCATGGTCGCTAGGTACCTTCAGTGGTAAAAACAGCTTACTGGGCACATTCGGTGGGCAAAACAGCCTGTTGACATGGTTGCTAAGAACCTTCGGTGGGAAAAATAGCCAGTTGAGCACCTACAGCTGGCAAAAGAACCATTGGCACAGTTTCTAGTCACCTTTGGTAGGCAAAACAACCCGTAGGCATGCTCTCTAGGCACCTTCGGTGGGCAAAACAACCTGTTAGCATAGTGGTTAGGCACCTTCAGGGGAAAAGTAGCCCGTTGGGCACCCTTGGTGGGCAAAATAGCTCATTGGTATGGTTGATGGCGATCTTCAATTGGAAAATAGCCGGTTGGCACATATTAGGTGGGCAAAACATTCTTTTGGCATGGTCCCTAGACAGATTAGATAGAAAAACAACACATTAGAGCACTTTCGGTGGGCAAAACAGCCCATTGACATAGTCACTAGGCACCTTCAGTGAGAAAAACAACCCTTTGGTAAATCTTCGGTGGATAAAACAGTCCATTGACATGGCCACTAGGCACATTTGGTGCAAAAACAATCCATTGCCATAGTTCCTAGGCAACATCGGTGGGCAAAGCAACTCGTTGTGATGTTTGCTAGGCACCTTCGGTAGGCAAAATAACCATTTGGGCATTTTCAATGGGCGAAACAACCCGCTGGAATAGTCATTAGGCATCTTTGGTTGGAAAAATAACCAGTTGGGCACCTTCGGTGGAAAAAATAGCCCGTTGGCATGGTAGTTAGGCACCCTCGGTTGGCAAAGAAACGTGGTTGGCATGGTCCCGAGATGCCTTTGGTGGGCAAAACAAGCTGTTGGCATAGTGGTTAGGCACCCTCGGTGGGCAAAACAAGCTGTTGGCATAGTGGTTGGGCACCGTTGTGTTAGTAGTGTACCCTAGGCCAATGGATATTTATGATTCATGTATTATCATTATGACTTATTAATAATATATTATGAGGTATTCCTTTTATATATACATGCATGTTGTTTATGTAATGTGATTTACACTCTATAAATAGTATTAGGCTTATGTCATCAAGTATGTGACTTGATAGTAAAACCACAAGCATTATAATACTATTCTA
>JANZXR010097172.1:0-10116 GCA_027575705.1 Erythroxylum echinodendron
TTACGACTTTTGTAAAAGTAGGTTGCTTTTACTGTGTACTTTAAGACTTTTGTTAAAGTTATTAAAGTAGATGCTTTACTTTTGTAAAAGTAGATTCTTTTTTGATAAGGTTAGGTAAAGTGTCATAATTGTGTCTGTAACTTAGTTTACGGTTTTATCCTCCGTCCTGTCTATATAAGGAGGCTTAGGTTCTCATTGTTAGCAGGCTTGAATAGATAGGTAGTTTTATCTTTAGAGTGTTTGTGAGTGATTGTACATCTTATCAGAAAATGAAGAAGCATCATATATATATATATATATATATATATATACAAATAAAAAGGATTCAGTCATATGTATTCCCACAAGCAAATACCAGCAGTAGAGTAAACAAGAATTAAGATAACAAATGGAGAAACAAATGAGAATAAGCAATCATCTAGATGTTCTGATTGCCAGTAAATAAATAGAAAGTTTTCAATAGACTAAACTGATGGCTATATGTCCATCAAAGTGTCACGTATAATAAATTAAGAGGTAAATTGTTATATTTGTCGGTATGCAAGTCCAGGAGAAATAAAAGAACTAGTTTTTCTATTGATTTACCCATGTTGTAATATGCAACTTCCCTACTTGCCAATTTTTAACAAAGAACAAAAGAGACAGGAAGAGAGCTGATAAGCAGATTTTAATACACGGACAAATGAAAAAAGGGAAATAACTATAAAGCACCACCCATGTGATCCAACAACGGGATTAAGACGTGGAAGACTTGGGAGAAATTAGCTTCACTTCTCGAGGGATAAACAAATTTTGGAATTTAAAACAAAAAATGTGATCCCTTCTTAAATGTGATTTGAGTTTGAGTTAAATTCGGTATAAGCTTAATTTGTTCGGTTTGAAATTCTCTTTAATTTTCTATAACACATCTTTAATCATAAAATGCTGTTTCTTAAAATATGTTTGGAAGAGTTCCACTTGTCTGTGACCATTATCAAGATGAGTAACTAATAAAAATTAAAGTTCACACGTTGTTGCTTATATATATTCCTTATCAAATAAACTTACCCATGTATCAGTATCATGACTACAATAATACATGACCATAATATTGTTGTATGTCACTTGCGATCCATTGGATTGAAGCCTACTCATTTATTTGACTCCTGTGGGTCTTCAAGATTTCATTACCTTCTATCCAGGGCTGTTCCTATCGTTTATAGGTCCCGGGTGAAATAAAAAAAAGGGGACCCTTATAAATCAACAATATACAAACATATAATGTTCACGTTAATGACAAATTACAAATTAATTATAACATATTCAAATATTTAATAATCTAAAAATACATTAAAAATCAGAAACTTTATCTTTAAATTATACTCAAAACTTAGAAGACAGAATCGTGAAAACTTTTCGTTGCTAATTTTCGAGTTGGAGTACCTTGAATACATATGTTGATAAAAATAAAGAATTAGAAGGTAAAAATAAAACTAAGTACTTCAAAACTATTTATAATTATCAAGTTAACGTTAACTTGATCGAATATGGAAGCTGCAACGTCCTTAACGTTCTCCACATTAAATGTCCATCAGCGTTCTTTACATTAAATGCTATTATAGTTGTAAAATGGGGCAGGTTCTTTGCTCAAGACAGACCATTCTGATCAGCTTTTATTATGCATTTATCAACGTTGTTGCCACTTGGAATTTGCTACGTGAGTTACCAACTTTCTCTACAATCTCAACATTGAATGACCCAAAAGCTGAAACTTGGCAATAGGCATAGGGACCTTTTTTGTGGTGGGCCCTAGGCAGGTCCCAGGCAGGGGCCGGCACTTCCTGTATCCTATAATGGGGAAAAAAAATTGTTGCTCCTGATCTCCTTTTGTATTATGATTTCTTATATATGTTGATAAGTTGTCCTTGTATCAAAAAATTAATATATTAAATATGAAATCGTAATTTAAAAAAAAATTTAATATAAGCGTATGATTTAACTTGGTAATTATTTCAAAGTCATACAAGATGAAGATGCTGAGACGTTATAGTCTAATATTTATTCAATTAATGCTTTTACATTTGAATACTGATAGAAGTGATAGGTTGCATTTCATGCATAATTTATAGGATAGTTTGCATTCACTTTGCATGTATTTGTTTATTATTTGTCTGTTTTTGTATGCTTTTATGTTTGTTACGTGTGCGGGAGACCAAAGTGGGGATTAAAATCGTAATGCAGGAGATTTGGGCAGTTTTGGAGAAGTTACGTACTGGAAACAGATACGACAAGTTCATGTCGTATCAGGCAAGAACTGGACCAAATTTATGGATGAGTTTTAAAGCCCAATCGTCATCTATTTTGGGTTGGATCTTTGTTGAAGACGCCGGACACCACCTGGGAAGCCATAATGAAAAGTCCAAATTAAAGACTAACTAGGAAACTTTTACCAATTGTGGCTAGGGTTACGAATTGGAGGCTATAAATTCCTTATGGCATAAGGAAATCGGGAGAACTTTTTACCCTTTTTTGCTCTCTGACAACTTTAGCTTTAACTTTTGAATGTCCTCTCTTCTTTCTCTATTTTTCGGTAGTTATCAGCCAGCCACCATCGTTATTTCAGTTTTCATGTTATTTTCTTGCGTTCTTAGATTAGCTATGAACAACTAAACCCTTTTCTAGTCAGGGTGCTTGAATATTCAGCTATGGATGATTTGTGAGACTATGTTTTTATTTGTTTATGCAATTCAGAAATTTTCTTAATTCTTGTGCTTGAACCAGATTTATTATTGCTTAATTTATTATGCAATGTCACGAGTTGTGTAATTGATTAAGTGATAAATTGCTGAATAGGATAGTATTGTCGTGGATATTATTCTATCAAAATAGCAAATTGGTTTTATCCGGCGAACAATGTATGTTGGTGATAAAATCGATGGAATTAAATAATCTGACTAAATAAGTTACGACGTTTCCGAATTTATTGGTTAGGACAGGGGTCTTTTTCATTCTTAATGCAACTAGAGATTAATCTTGTCAGGGCATTTCTCGGGGTTGTCTTTAGATTAGGGAAGTAACTTATCAGGGCGTTTCCCGGAGTTACCGACAAAGTAAGAAAAGATTGGTCAATAAGTGCGTCACCTTTGACGTTAACTTTGTTTACCTGAATTGTCTAATTTATCTTACGATGTCAATGATCTAATTTCCAGGCTGAATTGAAGAGTACCTTAGCTAGGTTTTCATTCATTGCGTTTTAATCTGGTTTTATTATTTGCTGTCCAGATCTGTTTTATGCCAATACTGTTTCTCACATCATATCTGTCACTATAGTTCTCCTTTAATTTTCTGCATTGCTTTTATTTTTATTTACATCTCCTGTGATATCAATCCTTTCATCTGTTATTTTCTAAGTATTTGAGTAACTCTGCACTAATTCCCTGTGGATTCGACCCGATTCACCACTAGCTACCTAATTTTTGGAGAGTTGGAAATATATTTTTATTTTTGGTAATTTGACGACCTATCAAGAAGCAATATGGATAATTGTCTTATTATAAAATTATTCTTAGATAATCGGCAAAAAGTGATAAATCAATATACTCATCTAAAGGAACTTTAATTAATTAGTATATCGAAAAGTGAACTGATTACCTTTGGACAATTAAGACGCATGTCCCTCTCTTTTTATACCTTTTGATAAGTGGTTTCAATCCGGATTTGAAAATTGATACCAAAGTTCGTTCAGACACTTCGGAGACCTTATTCAGCAACTTTTCGAATTCAGTTTGATAACCGATCACTGTAGTTCTCTGCTGCAATTTAGATAACAATCCAACATAATCTTCATAATGTTCCGGATCAAAGCGTTGCTTGACTGAATTCAGAAATTCCACCCAAGTGCCAAGGCAATTATTATGAGCTTGATATCTAAACCAATCTGAAGCTGGGGAATCAAACAACATGCCCACTAAACAAAGCCTATCCTCTTCAGAGGTGTGAAAATAATCAAAGTACGATTGTACTTTATAAATCCATCCAGACGGATCAATTCTATTAAACTTTGAGTATGATGTTTGGAACTCGTTCCACAGCAACAGTCGATGTTTCCAGTTGACTTGTTGGTTTCTGTAAGGGGTTTTTGCCACTTATCCCCTTCCTAGCATTATCCAGTCTGGCACCTGATTCCACAATCGAAGTAACCTGATCCACACGTAATGGTAACTTGCTGTGCTCCTGACGTTGCGTTTGCAAATTCAGGCTAATGTTTTAGATAGCTCGCATCACGTCATCCAATTTAGATGCCATACTTGCCACCGATTTTGAGAAATCAAATTTGTCAGCGGGCATGGTAGTAGAGATCGGATCAATGAAAGCACCAAATTGTTATTGCTGGAGTAACGTTTGTTGTCGAGAGCAGGGGTACTCCAGAAGAAACAGAACAGAAACGCCGCAAGGGAGCAGCCAGGGTGCGAGGAGGAATCAGGTTTGCAGAAAAGAGAGGGTTAATTTTCTTGCTGTTCAATTACGAGTATTACAGCCCTATTTATACTCACTCCCATCTATACTCGGTTCGACTCTTATGACAAGGGCAAAGAATCACAGCGAAGAAATCCCTTGAAGGAGAACTCTATTGGTTTACTCAACTCCCTACCTTACACGGTAAGTTAAGTACGTAAAAGTAAATTAAACAAAGTCTCTATATTTCCCTGGTTTAACCACCGCTCACTTAGGTCTTGCCTTCGCGATGCTATCCTCCACGTCCAACGGTTGACCATCAACTGTAACATAATCAAACCCAAGTCTCTGAATCGTGTCAATCAGTTCTAACTATCTAAGAGATTCATCGTTTTATTTCCAAGCATCGCTCTCACATCTTCCTTGAGTTTGTCGTTCTGTTTTTTGTATGGCTCCTCCTGCAAAAACAAGCAAAAACTATAAGTGCCAACGACACCATCGAAAATAGAATAAAAGCAACTAGAAAACAATTCCAAGGAATCACTTCTTAGTGACTGGATATAACTATAGTCCCACAAAGCAGGTTGGTATTTCCCAAATCTTCTGGTTATGGTCTGGTTAGAAACTTTGGCCAAAAATCTGCATCGAAATCGGTAAAAACAACTATTGTTTGATGATCCAAGCAACAAATCTTAGTTTCTTGGAGGCAAGCTTGTGACGCTGCGAATTGAAGAGGAAGCAACCAAAGGGAGGGCTTTAGCTTTGATCAGGAAACGCATAATTAGTAATTACTACTTGATATATAGATGACTTTGTGAAATAGCTAGCTTGATAATACTATTGTTAGTCACTACTTGCCCTTTTATATAATAACCACAAGTTGATCTAATTTAATTAAATGCGAATATTTTTTACTTAATTTCTAATTTACTATTAACTTCCCTTTTTTATATAGTTTTAAGAATATGTCTTAATTAATTAAATTTTAATCATTTTTAATGAGAAATTTAGTTCCCAATCTTAAATTTTTAAATAATATCTACAATTATTTTAATTGTAGATTAAATTAACAACTACAATTATTTTTTGTATATTAATCGTAGTTATTATTTATATATGAAATATGTGAAAATTAATGTTAATAAAAATAAATAAATTGTTTTTATTTTAAATTTTTATTATTACGATTTTTTGAGGCATTGTTGATGTAAAATTATAAAGTATGCAGTATAATATACTAATAGACTATTTTATAATTTTTAAAAAATTCAATAACTATTTTATAAATTTAAAAAAATTACCCGAAACAGTACGTAGTATTAATCAATATTGGCACAGTACCGTACCAGAACTTGATCTGATACCAATGCTGATCAGGTATTCATAACATTGGCTCAAACCCATCCTACTATTGCTAACCCTAGTTTAAAAAATGAGTACGGGTGATAATTAGAGGAATTAGGTTGGGTCCATTGCTAACCCCACCCAATCTTGAGTCCAGATACTCTGTCCATTTCTACTCTGTCTAAATCTGTCAAGGCTAAAAACATTGTCATTTTACTTACAAAAATTCACAACTTTGTTAGTCACCTAATTTTGATGGCTCATGAGTCGAGCCGTCGGTAAGACATCCAACCTTACCTATAGGCACCTTGAATCAAACCAGGATTGAGTCAATCCAAAATACTCTCATTTTCGTGCACTTTGATTAAAATAATATTGTTTTGATCTTATGCTGCATGCACGAATCTGGAGCATCTGAACCAGAATCACGAGCACATATACGAAACTTGATTGGTGAAATATGGAAGAAGATGAATAGTGATGGAGCAGCTGACACTTCACTTTCAAGAAAAATTGTTAGAATGATTATTAACATGGCAAGAACAGCACAATTTACGTAACAACCCGAAGATGGGTTTGGAGTTGTCGATCTTGAGATCAGGAATCGTATACTGGCAATACTTGTTTTGACATTATCACCAGAAGTTATTGTTGACGTTGTTTAAATTTAAATTAATCATTAAATATAAAAACAAAATGTTAAAATTATACCCATGATCTAATCATTATGTAATCGATTGAATATTTTTATTTTGTGATAATTAACTTTGTTTAATAACATGTCAAATGATTATATTATCATATTATGTTTATTGCTTTTATCATAATATTGTAAGTCTTTGATTAAATTTATACACTTGCCATCATAATGGAGATTGTGATAATGAGAGTCAAGTTTTAGGATTTAATCTAAAAGTGTTTTTAATCGTAGGATCATCAAATAAGGACTTTAATGATTCAGTTAAATCAATATGTATGTAATAGTATCTATTGAATGGATATTATTAGATCTTATTTACTAAGTTACGTATATAGATGATGCATATGGAGATATGATCATTGAACTAACCAAACTGAGAATTCCTAATGTTTAATATTACCTATGAACTATCAAGTGGGATATTCTTATAAGGATTTAAATATATATTTTTCCTTTGACCTGAGACCATCATTTTAATCAATAGGTCACTTAATATATTTTGATATCGGACACTTAGTATGTAAACATGCTAGCTGAAAGGTCATTGGATATAATTAAGTACCTATTTGATAAGTGGTGAATCAAGATGGAATCCATCGACTCTAGGTAATAAGTTTGAGCTGTATGTTGTCATTGATCCTAATAGTTGTTTAAAGACTTTGGCTAGGGCGATTGAATGAGTGAGGAAAGGAGTTTCTTAAGTCATTCACCAATTATTAATGATCGACATGTAACATAGTTGGTTATCTAATAGGATTTGACAGTTAAACTATATCTTAAGATAATCTGGAGTTGTAATGATGGAAGGTAATAATACATTATCCTTAACTATGTTCCGTCTTTGTAAGGTTGTTATTTCACATTATTCGGTCATTGAGGAGTGATGTTAGAGGCCAATCTTAATTAGTAATTAATTGAATTAATTACTACCAACTTATTGATGAACTTATGTGGTTACACACTTACAAGTGTAATATTTTTTGTTTATGATTATTCAATTTATTATGAGATAATTTATTAAATAATCTATATGACATATTATTATATTTTTTGCTAGCATAAAAGATATAATTAATATTAAAAAAACTCTCTTGTATGAAATAAATAAATGAAACAATCATTTCCTTTCAAGAATAATAATAAGAATTACAAAATAAATAAATTAACCAAAATGGCAAAGAAGGCGTGGATTGTGACGTTGCCTTTAGAGGTTTTGTTTTGGTTTTACATTTAAACCAAAAACGAAATGAAGATATGTGTGGTCTTTTCAAGTTTTAAAATAAAATAAAATAAAAACAAAATGTTAAAAACTTATGAAGCGGTGAGAGTAACTACACGTACTCATTCATTTTTTTTGGGTTACGTTGAAAAACTGAGGATAAGAGAGTTAGGCATCTCTCTCTTTTTTTGTTGTACGTTTAAGTCGCAATGAAGAGACAAGGGGTGTTGTCTTTCTCGTTGTCGTAACGTTTTTATTTTGCGCGTTCAAAAAGAAAGACACATGAGAGAAAGAGACAAAAATTTTGTTCTCTATTCACGAAGAAATGACTTTTCAAAATTTAACCAAGCTATATCAAGGGTTGAAGGCAGGGTCTATTTTTGAAGTTTAGTATCGATTAATTCTCATAAATAATTCTTACTATTAGTATGATTTAAACATAATAGATTTATATACGATTGTACTTTTTTTGTTTTCGCTACTTATGTGTTTCTTCACAAAATAATTAAGAATAAATATACAAAATTATTTAAAATTAAATTTCATATTAAATATTCTTATACTTAAAATTCTTTCTCCAGTAAAGTAAAGTTGATTTAGATTTAGATTTTCTGTCTTCTTTCATATTTAAGTTTTGCTTCAAATTTCTTATGACTTTGTAATTAATGATGTAAATAAATTTAGAACTTATCTGGTCACAATTATCACATTTATAAAATAAAAATTTTGTTTTAATAAATATAATGTAATTTTTAACTATTTATAATATCCATCAGCGTAAATACTTACTAATCCTCGATTACTAAATGATCCAACTCCATTTGAATATATGAATACAAGGATCTTATGAAACTGAAGCAGGCTGAACAAGTAGATCCAAGAAACGACCCTTAGTTTCACCATCAACAATGCCGAATCCATCTCCATGTTGGTAGAAATACTGTGCCGTTCTTACAAGGTTCATACACATTCGAACAAAGTCTCTGGAAAACGAAGTATCGCTTGCACCTTCTCTGTTCATCTTCTTCCATGTCTCACTGATCAGATAGAGTATCTGTTCACGACTTTCTTCTTCAGAAGCTCCAGTTTCGTGCATGCGGCATTGGACTGATTTCGGAACATCACCTCTTTGTAACTCGTGCTATTTAAAAAAATTGAAAAAGAAGATCAAAAAATGATACAAAAGAACCTGTAGAGTATGAACCGAAACAGAAAATTTTAGGTTTTCAATACCGAAGATGTTCCAAGATCATCTAGTAGCCTAAAAATGATTGACGACCATTTGATGACATTAGGGTACCCATCTTCCCTGAGTGATTCCATGGCTTTGTTCGTGATTGGATTTGCTGTTAGAAAATAAGTGTGGACTAGAACCAAAGGACCGCTTATAGATATCCATCCATTATCTAAGTACTCTTCCAGTGTCGGCTTATATCCGCTGACGTACCACTTGTGCTCCAGTAAGTAAGATTTACATAAATCTATCCACTAAAATAAACAGAAAGCCAAATTAAGATACGTGTACTTAATTGCTATCTACAATTTAAGACTGTTAAAGAGAAGGTTCAGTACTGATTTCTTGAGGTAGTAGGTGATGTCAACTCCATGATCCCGAAGAGCAACGTAAGCCACATCATTTACGTAATTCACTAGAGCAAAGAAAGTTAGCTTCATGTAATACGGAAGCCCGTTCATCATGTTTATATCCCACCTGAAACCAAACAAAAATATCCCATTTATCAGATTCTCTTAAACCCGAATTAGAGTTATTTACTTCAGTTTAAATATAGAATCACACTTACCTTTCAACAGCAGAGGTGAAGAGCTCAAGTTCATCCAAGGTGCCATATACATCGTAAATGTCATCAATTGTTGTGACGAGTTGATTGTATTTTGTGCCCTGTGTTCTGAAATATCCATACTGAGGCTCCATTGCAACCCCAGTTGTCCACATGAAGCACTCAGCTATCCTATCTCTTGCAAAGGGTAATTTTTCTTTAAATCCCGTGTGAAGAGACCACCTTAAGAAAAGTAAACAAAACCTTTTTAGAAGTTAGTTGTTTCGATTTTACCATGTCGAACGCGTAGGAGCAAAAGCTTACTCGGATGCTCGTTTCAGATCCTCCTGGTGAATTGCCTGGAGCCTGTTGTACTCCATTTTTGCAATCTCGAGAAGTACAGGGTTCATGGATTGTTTAGTCTGGTACACATCAACGTACCACCTGGCTTCCAACCTCGGCATTCTCCAATGTAACGGGAGCTCCAGGGAATGACTAGCTAACATGGAAATGTAATCACCTTTGTTGTATTTCACATACTCTTTAAGGTATTTCCCTGCAAAGTCTCTTGCATCCTCTAAGATGCTCTCACCTTCTTCCACGAGGAACGATGCCTCGTACAGAGACAACAGCCCCTTTGT